>OX123205.2:33166517-33252274 GCA_944739405.2 Euclidia mi
CGAACTTCGAGCGTACCTAGCGTAAAAGCATTATTATACTACGACTACAACATTTTGATTCTTTTTTGGTTTTTGCCTTAACGACAAATGTTCATATTGTAGTACATTAACGTCACTGCTAATTGACAAAATAGGTTATTATTTTCTTATTTATATAGATAAATCTCTTTTTTCTTGTTTATATAGATTGTATAGATAATCTATACAAATAAATAAAATTGAAATGTCTGTCTGTGATTTCAAAATGATTGTATTTTCAAGCCTTTTTGTCTGCCTGTCTGTCTGTCTTTCTGTTTGTCCGGGGCAATCTCTGAAATGGCTGAATTGATTCAAATGCTGACTTTCACTGGGAGGTTTCACAGGACTTTATCGCACTACATATAGGTTACAATTTGACCCGATAGGTAGCGCTGTTGTCGTGATACCGAGTCATTACTTTTTGTACTCATCTATACATACATATAAATAAAATTGAAGTGTCTGTCTGTGATTTCAAAATAATTATGTGTTTTCGAGTGCTTATAGTTAGTTACACGATTCTAAGTCAGTAAGTCTATATAGTATATTTATATAGAAGCGTAGGTCACTCATGATTTAATTTCGAAATTGTCAGTGCAAAAATTTGATTTGGCTACGAAGTAGGTAGTTCAGTCATTTTAGGCAACCACTCGGGGCGGTTTCTGGCAACACTTGCGGTATAACGTAAAACTGTACTTCTCCCAATAATTTATTATTCTTGAATCTATTTAATTAATAATAATGTGCCTAACTTGCTAATTTCTTACGTAATAAGCTGTGATAATTATAATTGTTGTATAATAACAGTGATAAGTGGTGTTTATCAAGTTGTAAAAGTTGCTAAGTCAAGTAAGTCAACTGTCAAAGTAACGAACAATTTTATTTAAATGAATTTGCATTATTTTTACAATAATAGCTAACTTTGAGACAATTTGAGGTGAGTTTACTTGTTATTTGACATTCTTACACCCTACACTAGCGATAATACTAAGTCAGCATACCTCAATCTATACAAAAAACTTTGTTGTGTCTTACACAAACCTCAGTGAACCTTTCTTGCTTTGTTTACTTAATTTTGTCAAGATGATGACCAGAAGGGCACGCTTAGATGATGAGAAATTACAGGTGACCCTTGTAGAACTAAAGAAATATAAGGATTTGTGTCAGTCACTACAAAGTGAACATGATGACAATGAGAAAGAAATGCTAGAGATTTTAGGTAAAAACTCTCAGCTTAGGAGTGAGATGGCAGAAATACACTCTAATTTACTCACTACCCTTGATGAACGGGTTAGATTACATAAGATTGTAACACAATTTGACAGGTGCAGTGATGAGTTTGAGAACGCTCTAAAACGCATCACTGAGTTAGAGCGTCTCCTAAGTGAGGCCAATGATCATATTAACAGATTAGAAAGTGCAAACCGGTCTATAAAATCAGTAACCACACAGTCATTATTTGATGAGCTGGTTGGCAGCGCTCCAGGTATGGTTTCTGCTATCTCCGATGATGACAGTAAGAATATAGTGACTATTGATCTTACAGATTCTAATTCAACTATTCAGTCATTTAGAAACATAAAAGCTTGTAATAAATTGAAGAAGTATATTAAAATAAATAAATGTATTAGGAAAAAGGAAAAATTATTAAGAATGTACAGGAAATCAAACATAAATCTAGATTATTGCAAAAAATATGTTAATGTAAAAGAACAAATGTCAGTATGTCTAACTAAATTAGATTCAAATCTAGTGAAATATGATGCTGATATTCATTGTCTGCAGATGGAGATTGATAGTTTACAAGATTCTTTGGCTAATATGACAAAAAAATATAATCTATCACAAAAACAAATTAACGAGCATATCTTGGCAATGGATGAGTTAGTGGACTTGTGTAAGTACAATGAAGAGAGGCTTCAATCTTTGACTAATAATAGTCATGGCAATGAACTTAGCCAGGCGCCACAGAGTCATTCACAGTCAACTACTTTGAATTATTGCTCTGATTTGCTGTCACTCTCTGCTGCAGTGGATGACAGCACCATTAATTCCATTAATTCTTATTGTAATTCTGGCACTTCTTTCTCACCCCACATTACAAACACCGACAAGCTATTAATGTTTAGCGATGAGATAGGTAAAAACATGAGCCAAATGTTGAGACAAAGGACAGGTATGACTATTACTAACTTATGTATGCCTGGAGCAAGCTTTTCTCAGATAATGCAATCAATTTTATCTAAATCATACTGTCCTGAATGAACAATAATTATATTTATTGGGAGAAGAGGAAATGCAAATATCAATTTTATAAAGAGATATTTTGACCAATTACTGAATTTAAAAGTTTAAAAAATTATGTTACTAGCTTTTCCTTACAGTAAGCTGTTGCAACAAGCTGAAAATGATTATAGATTTAAGATTAATTCCAAATTACATACCATGACATGTTATAATAATTTAATTGACATTATTGACTCTAATGCTCTAATTAGAAATTTTTATTTGACATATGATAATTATTATATATCACAATTTTATAAAAGACAAATAGCATCCTCGCTAGCTTATTGTATTAATAACACAGCCAAGGTTTTGGCTAACCACACTGCTTTTATTGAGCAGTCAAATTTGACATGCAATATAAGCTTGGAATCCGTTCCAAATTCTTTAAATTGAATTCTGAGACAATAGAGTCAATCTCTGGCAATACATTTAATAAGACATTGAATTCTGTACCTAGTTTAAGTGACAAAAATACAACTCCATCAACCTTGCCTACAAAAAATAATTTAAAAATTGTATCAGCCTGGTGCATCAAAATATACAAGGGTTGATGGGTAAGGAGTTAGAATTGGAATTGCTTATGAACTGTAACAATATTGATATTTTATGCATTACAGAACATTGGCTAAGAAGCCACCAGTTCATATTCAATTTCAATAACCACCAGGTTGCAAGCTCGTTCAGTAGAGAAAACTTTATACATGGTGGCTCGTTAATCATAGTTAGCTAATTTCTAAAATTTAAAGAAAGGACTGACATTGTGAGCCTCTCTGTTGAGCGAGTAGTAGAAATCACATGTGTTGAGTTTGAGCAGTTCATTGTTATGAGTGTATACAAACCTCCATGTGCACCATTTGAAAGTTTTTTAGTTATTATGGAGGATGCCCTTAGCAAAGTTTGTAATTGCCGTAAAACTGTTGCTATTTGTGGAGATTTTAACGTTAATATATTAGAAAAATGCTCTTCGACTATCAAATTTTTAAATTTATTTAAGTCATACAATTTATGTCATAATTTTTATGAACCAACTAGAGTGACTGCCACAAGTGGTACTTGTATTGATAATATATTTACTAATATAAAACCATTACACAAATCTTTGATTAATATACTTCAGTCAGATCACAGTGGGCAGTTAATCTGTTGTCCAAGAAAATGCCCGAAAGTCCAGAGAAAAATTATTAAATATACACCAATAAATGAAAATCGACTTAAAACTTTTAAAGACAATTTATCTCGAAAAATGCGTTGGTTGCCTCATCATGACCATCCGGATCAGTTATATAGCTCTTTGTTTGACTTGATTAATGACGAATTTCAGACTGTATTTACATCCAAAAAATTAAATGTAACTGACCGTCTGATGTTTAGTGATTGGGCAACTGAAGGTATTCATAAAAGCCGGATTAGGTTATATGAACTGTATGATGAAAAAACTTATAATAATAGTCAGAACTTTATTAATTATGTAAAAAAATATTCCAAAATATTTAGACAAGCTTGTAGTACAGCAAAATCTATTTATTTGAGAAATAAAATAAAATTATCAGAAAACACTATAAAGGCTACCTGGAATGTCATCAACAATGAAACTGGCAGAGCCAAAGCACGCAGCCGTGACTTCTTATTAAATATCAATAATGTGAGTGTTGCAGAGGACCTGGAAGTAGCGACAGAATTTGAGAAGTTTTTTTTTAATATACCTATAATAACAACAGGGTCGCTCGACTCATCTTCCATGTCTGCTGAAATGCTTCTTAGGGACTGCGTGCCAGAATGTGGTGCAGCCTTTGAATTTACCGTTGTGACTACTAAAGATGTTATTTATCAATTTAAAACTATAAATATGAAAAAGACAATGGATTTGTGGGGATTGTCAGTGAAGACTGTTTCATCCATTATTACCATAATAGCTCCACATCTTGCAACAGTGTTCAATGGTTGCGTCGCTTCTGGAATATTTCCTGATTTAATGAAATATAGTAAAGTTATACCTTTATTTAAATCTGGCGACACATCAGACCCTTCTAATTTTCGACCTATTTCTGTATTGCCAACGCTTAGTAAAATTTTTGAAAAATTAATACTTAGTCAATTGCTTAGTTATTTTAACAGACATAATCTTCTTCACAAGAAACAGTTCGGATTTACGAGGGGTCGTTCAACTACTGACGCAGGAGTAGAGTTACTCAAAAGTATATTTACAGCTTGGGAGAATTCGCAAGATGCTTTATGAATTTTTTGCGACTTGTCCAAAGCCTTTGATTGTGTACATCATGATACTCTGGTCAGGAAATTATATCATTATGGCATTAGGAACAAAGCTCTTAATCTCCTGGTTTCTTATTTGGGCAACAGAATCCAGAAGGTTCAGATTAATGATAAGACATCGCCAGGTTCTGCCTTAAAAATGGGCGTCCCACAGGGTTCAATACTCGGACCATTTCTATTTTTGATCTATATCAACGATTTACCCTATTACGTAAAGAACAATCATGAGATTGTGTTGTTCGCGGATGACACCTCTTTAATTTTTAATATTAAAAGACAACAGAGTAATTTTGACGAAGTAAACAACGCACTCTCTAAAGTTGTTAATTGGTTTAATGTAAATAATTTATTACTCAATGATAAGAAAATTAAACTCTTAAAATTCTCCATGCCCAATGTTAAACAGATGGAAACCAATGTACAACTGAAGGACACCAGAATTGAGCCCGTCGGGACAACCTTATTTCTAGGTATTATGCTTGATTCCAAACTTCAATGGGGTCCGCATATAGAAAGACTTTCGGGCAAACTTAGTTCTGCAGCTTATGCGGTTAAGACAATTAGACGTCTCACAGATATAGAAACAGCTAGAATGGTCTATTTCAGCTACTTTCATAGTATTATGTCATATGGGATTCTTCTCTGGGGGAATGCTGCAGACCTTGACACAATATTCGTTCTGCAGAAAAGAGCAATAAGGGGTATTTACAACCTCGGTCCTCGTGTTTCTCTAAGAGAAAAGTTCAGTGAGATAGGCATTCTAACTGTTGCTTCGCAATATATATACGAGAATTTGTTATATGTCCACAAGAACATTGACACATTTAGTAAAAAAAGTGATCTACACACTTTTAATACTAGACATAAGAATAATCTTATAGTTCATAGCACCCGCCTCCACAAAATAAGTAGCTGTTTTATGGGGCAGTGTATACGCTTTTATAACAAGCTCCCTCTTAATATAAGAAATTTATCTATAAATAAATTCAAAATTATTGTTAAAACTACACTGTGTTTAAAAGCATATAATAAAATTACTGATTATATAGGCGATAAAAATGCTTGGGATTGAGCTGCTCTAATTCAACACAAAAATATAAATGATGTACAAACTGAAAAAAATTAATTTGACTTTTCGTAAGCACTTTAAAAAAGTTTACACGAAATAAATAATCATTTCATTTCATTTCATTTCATTTCACTAAGAACGAATTTTACGAAAGGGCTGTATTGAGGCTTTCTTAAAGTTTTCGCAAATTTGTATGAAAGTTAAAATAAAATGTTATTATTACCCGCGTGCGAAACCGCGGGTACCAGCTATTTTTAAAATTAAATTTACATTTTATTGATAGACCGGCAAAATAAAAATTTGCTCAATTTGGGTGATCTCCTATATTTATCAAATAATTCTAGTAGGGGAGCTCATGAAGGGATTTCGGGATTTACTCGAGCGCGTCAGATATTGATAGCATCCATGTCCTACGTATTTTTAATAAAGTAGGAATGTTAATCGAATCGTTTGCATAGTGGGGTGGATTATTTACATTTTTATCATCTTAGCTTTGCAACCCAATAGGTCTCAATGACGCTCGATTAAATTCCAATTTCGTATCGTGAGCTCCCCTACTATGCACAATTCACCATAATTCTAATTAAAACCAAATATTTTCATTCATATACATATATATTTTACTCTTGGCTAATTATTGTGTTTCGTGACGACGGTTTGACATGACACCGGCCGTCAGAATATTTTATACTAGCTTTTGGCTGCGGCTTAGCGCGCGTTGAAGTTGGGGTAACATAAATTTAAGTTGTGTGAAGGCGCTCCTGATTAGTCTAAAGAGTTCAGAAACTCTATAGAGTACAAAGTAATTCGGTCAGTATCCATGACATTATCTACCATTATATATACCGAATATATATCTATAAACACTTTCGCATTTATAATATTAGTAGAGAAAATCGTTTCAGCCGTTTAAGCGTAGTCTATAATTATTAGTTTATATATGCGTTTATATATGTAATCACCGTGCACAATTTATGACAATATGTATGTATGATGAAGAGGCAGCGATAGCCTAGTGGAGATACCAACGGACTGCCGTGCAGAGGGTATCGCGTTCGATCCACGGCGCGCACCAATGACTTTTCGGAGTTATGTGAATTGTAAATTATCGCTTGCCCCGAGCCTTGGAGAGCACATTAAGCCGTCGGTCCCGGTTGTCATGAAGATCTTTGACAGTCTTTGTAGGGAGTTAGTAGCTATAAACAAACTGACACTAGGCTAAACCATGGAATATCGCTATCCCTTCGGGTTGCGGAGGTCAGATAGGCAGTCCGCAGTCGCTCCGTGGAAAAGCCAATATTCAGCCAAATCCGGTTAGAGTAGAAAGTGGACCCCGGTTTGAGACTGGGATAACGCTAGGCGGATGATGATGTATGATTCGACTACTTGGTAGCGCCATCTACCTTCCTATCTATAACTAATCGCATCAACGTCAATCGTTCCATGCTGGTCTAGTGCGAGCGATACCATATTTCCGTCCCTCTCTATCCCACTCCCTGGAAGGGGCACTGCCTTTCGATTGGTCGCCGCGATCGTCGACGCGAGTGACAGTCTAGAACTTTCAAGAACATTCGATTCGCGATACGTGTCCGCTATACTGGATCACCGCGCCGCTCCCGCTATAGTTATTACCTCTTATAAAACCGCTCGCAAGTGGAAGTGACTGTGTAGTGAAGTGAATCAAGCAGCTGCAGCACGAAACCACCAGGAGACTGCCCTAACGGAAACGAAGAAGATTGCCGTATAAGGTAAGTGCCCTCCATCCTTGGAATATCCTATACCCACTCACAATCATCTCTCCCATTCCAATCCTAGGCGGCTAAAACCCGCTATTCTTGTATACAGTCTAGGCATGGGCGTTTTCGGATTTTAACGCAAACCGATAAATATCCGATTTCAGATTTTGAAATCGATTTCAGAAGCGGATGTCGGAGCATCGCTCCGACATTCGCTACTGAAATCGTTTTCGAGCGTAGTTGCTAGTTGCGTAGACAAACGCAAACAATCGAATTCTTATTCTATTGCCATTTGTTTGTCTATTAGTACCTACGTAGCATCTGCTGGTGGTTTTTAGTTAGTAATGGTTATGGTTGTAATTATGACGATTTTCCCTCATGCTTTACCTAGGCTTGGGACTAGCATAAAGTTCTGTAAGCTCGTACATTTTACGCTGCGATTAGTCATACTCATAGATAAGTTAAAAAAATACACAACACGAATTGTTTCTATTTATATTTACACTTTACAATCCTAACCAACTAACTACCTAAAACTAATTGTCAAAAAACTCAGTCGCGAAACAAACTAAAACTACACAACACGAATTGTTTCTATTTATTAACACTTTACAATCCTAACAATGTAACAATAAAACTTTTTAAATCCTATCATTATAACTTACACGAAAACCAAATATAGGTACTTAATTATTATTACGCGCGCACCGCACTGCACGTGTCACTTAGGTCAAGTGAACAAAATAAATAAACATCGATCAAGTCAAAACTCTCCAAACATAAATCCCTAATAACTATTAAAACTATTTGCAATTTTCAAAATAAACATTAAATAGTTGCAATCTGAATTAGATCTTATCGCCTCGATGTTTAGTTTTATTTTTTCTATTCAATCTGCTATTCATAAAACCGCCAAAAACTACGACTGGCTTGCTTAGCGACGATTTCACGATTCGCTTCATCTCTTTTGCTCTTTAAACGGATCACTAAGTAAGAAAGAAATGGATATGAAATTCGCTCTCTCTCATTCTAACTAAGTAGTCGTTGGGTAGAGTGAAAGAGAACGAACGAATATGAAAACTATCGAAATTCGAAAACGTAAGCTTGTAGTTTGGTTGCGTTTGCACTGCACCGTTTTGTTCGGATTAGATTGTTTGCGATATCGTGGTATTGTTTGGCGTTTTCTAAAATCGGTTTTCTTATATTGGAATATCGATATGATACGATTTCTGACTGCAATCGGATTTCAGTTTCGTTTTGATATATCGGTCTCATGCCTAATACAGTCCATTTCCTTCTCCAAGTCGCCTAGAACCACGGTTTCGGTGTATCGCCGAACCACTACTGACAGATAGACGATAGCACATCCGCAGCACTCAACTCACAGCGCATGCGTTCTTACTTCCAAGAGGTAAATACGAGTATGTCCTGTAGGATCAAACTTCTACCCTCCCTAAAATCCCTCCCAGTTTAATTTTTGCAATTTATGGTTGCCTATGACCGTCTCCATGGTCCAATATATCTCTTATTTTTTTATTAAATTTCGACAAAACCGGTTCAGCCGTTTTAGTGTGAAAACGGAACATACATACATACATACACACTCTCGAATTTATAAAATTAGAAGTGATTAATAGTGTCTGGAGTTCGGACTAAGATTGGGTAAGTTTTACAGAGATCAGTGGAAGCGATTAATTCATCCAGTCTTAGCCCAAGGCAAGGGATCTAAACACAATGCACTGTGTTGCACAGTGACTACAAGTATTAAGTGGGTACATGAAAATTTTACCTTATATCTCCTGGTGATGTTCTTGAGTGGAGTCCTGGAGGCAAGCTAGATACACACAAGACTAAAATTGGCCAATATTAGCAAGTGAATTATCTTTACTTTACCAGACTCCAACGCAGCGTCTTCAATGCACGATGTAAGTGGTACACACAGGATTCACAATCAGTTTTACAAAGCTCAATGTTCAATATATCACAAATTTATCACAAACTTGGGCGGAAGTCAAAAGCGGCAATTATAAGTATTTACAAGTTAATTCAATTCGCGTTAATTCAATTTAGTTCAATTATACAATTCACACAAAATGCAAAAGATGTGCTCACAATCAAGTCTTTTCCGGAAAGGGAAGTTGACAGTTCAGTGTGACCATAGTCAGAAATTTTCAATAGACTAAACTAAACGTTACTAAATCGATATAATCGACTTGACCTATCACAAATAATATTTCTATTTCAAACATCCACCCGCCCCGGACCGGCCTACCGGTCCGCTAATCAGTTGGTAGACGTGACAACGTTGCAACCGCTCTCCTCAGAATCGAACCGTCCACCAAGACCTCAGCAAATCGGGGAACTCCATCAGCCCCAGTTACCAAACGAAGGATGCGCCCCCTGCGCCATCTGAGTGGCGGAAGGTTAGCCTCCTTGATCAAAACGAGGTCTCCAATCTTGGGTGGATCGGTCTTGTCGGTCCACTTAACGCGTTGCTGGAGTATGTGCAAATATTCCAAATTCCAGCGTTTCCAAAAGCTCTGAGTAATCTGGCGTACCAATTCAAAACGCGAGAGACGACCAGGTCTCGTATCAATATAGGGGTACTCAGGCAAGGCGACAAGTGGGCGACCAATCAAAAAATGGCCCGGCGTAAGGGCCTCCAAATCATTCGGATCTGAGGAGATCGGGCACAATGGCCGAGAGTTCAAAACGGCCTCAATCTTACAAAACACAGTTGCGAGTTCCTCAAATGTAAGGACAGACTCACCGATTGTCCTGCGCAAGTGTGTTTTGGCCGATTTTACAGCGGCCTCAAAAATACCACCCCAGTGTGGACAATTTGGTGGAGAAAACAACCAATTTATCCCAAGTCGGGCAAGCATATCACCTATATCAGCCTTGTTGGTTTCAAGAAAATTAACAACATCATTCAAATAATTATAGGTGCCCTTGAAGTTAGTGCCGCAGTCAGAACGGATCAAGGAAGGCAGCCCTCTGCGGGATACAAATCTGTCAAATGTGGCTACAAACGCCTCGGTCGTAAGCGAGGAGACCAGTTCTAAGTGTACGGCCGTTGTGGAAAGACAAACAAAAACACACAACTAGGCCTTGACAGTCTTGCTGTTTCGAAGTGTCGACGTTTTCACCAAAAAGGGACCAGCGAAGTCCGTGCCAACACCGTCAAACGTCCTGCTCTCAGTTACGCGATCTGCCGGTAAGTCTCCCATCAACGGCTGCATGGTAGAAGCCTTGAGCTTATAGCAAGGGATGCAGCGAAAGACTACACTCCGAATAATTCTTCGGGCAGACAAGATCCAAAACTCGCGTTGCAAAATGGCCAAGAGCGCATTACAACCAGCATGCGAATTTTTAAGGTGACGGTCAGTTACCAACAAGCGTATCAGATGACCGTCCTTGGGTAACAAAAGGGGGTGACGTGCCCCGTAAGGGAGGTTGGCGTTCTTGAGACGCCGTCCAACGCGCAAGAGACCCGTATCGTCCAAAAAGGGGTTCAATTTAGATACAGCTCCCGATAATTTCGATCTCCCTGACTTAAGGATAGCAATCACCTTCTCAAAATGCGCCAATTGCACAGAACGAACCCAAAAGGTGAGAGACTCCTGTCGTTCCTGTGGTGAGAGAAACGGTGTCAGTCGTTTCTGTCGTGGGTGCCTAAAATTAAAAACAAAACGCTTAATCCAAGCAGTGACACCTAACAACTTGTCGAGGGAGCTGTAACGATTCAACAAAAAATCGGCGTCGAAGGCGCATTCCACCTTCTCAAGAGCGAGTGTTCGTAGATCCGGCAAATTAGAAGTATTCAAAACTGGCGTTCGAGCCCAATCAATTTCTGGTCGACTCAACCATTCCGGACCCCACCACAGCGAATGACCTATCAAACTAGGCGTCAAGCATCCGCGCGAGGCACAATCAGCGGGGTTGAGCTCACCTGGCACGTGTCTACAAACAAGTTTGACTTCGAATTTCTGGATTTGGGAAACGCGATTAGCGACAAATACCTCCAAAGTGTGGACAGACGCCTTCAACCAACAAAGAACAATTTGGCTGTCTGTCCAGGCGTAGGTCCCATTAATACAAATGCTTTTACCCAAAGTACTGGACACGTGGTTCAATAAGCGTACAAGTAGGGCTGCTTCTGCTGGCTTTTTGTTACATATAAAAAAAAAATCTTATTAATTTTAAAGTTACTACCCCTTTCCTCATGGACGCGTAAAGTTATTAAATTGATATTCATATCAGATATTCAAGTCTATAACACCGTTAAGCTGTAACAAAATGAAACTTCTCTGTCAACGCCATCAAAAGAAACAGCAATATAAGCCGCATATTTTCAAACTCGCAACTACTCGCAAGGTAATCAAAACCTACGGGGTACTTCCCGTGAACTCAGTTTCGGCTGGCGAAATTTCTGCTAAATGTGGTAGATTCAATCCGAGATCACGTTATGAGTTATTCATTTTGTTAATGTTTGAAAAGCACAGGACTACTTCTAGTAGGTACATACGTGTGAAGGTTTGAAAATTTTTTATTTTTCATCACATTATTTGACCATTTGACCAACGTAAGTACGTTGGTCAAATGGTCGTCTAGCCACTGCCAGTGCTCTGGGAGCGGTTTCTTTGATTTCAAATGATATAAATGATCCACAAATTATTTATATCGTTTTGATTCTAGATATTTTGTAACCGATATAATTAAATCGAATAGTGGCATTTATATTAGTGTGGGTAAATGTCTTTACTTTTATTATAATACTGTGGTTTATTTACTCTGCCAATTTATTCATAGCAAGGTTTTTTTTCTGTGTATTTTTTTAGCATTTAACCTCGGATAATGTTATACGCGTTTTTATAACGTTGCTTGGTATAAGCTGTTACTACAGTTTCTGTTAGCAACCCAAACGAAGTAACGAAAATTTTCATTAGGTACATACTCATTCTTGGGCCTCAGGACATAGGCCTCATGTCTAGCAGTGGACGTCTATAGGCTGATGTGATGATGATGACCTATTCATAGTATTGCAACTAATGAATCTAGCGCAGTGATTCCTTGGGTCCGTGAACTCTCAGGGGGTCTGTGGGTGGGTTACTGGTGATCCAAAAAGATGTTGAAAATACTACTAAAGGACAGACAGAAAACTCAAAAACCTTGCTTGCAACTTCAGAACTCTGTTGTCGCTTCATTGATTTAATAACAAAAATAAACTAACCTCCTTGAGTTTGTATTGTATCGTTGCAAAGCGGTAATTTGGCGCACTTTACAGAAATAAGATGTTTCTCTTACAGTCCAACGCCTGCTTCCCACGGTGCGTGGAAGTTACACCGCGACTCGGGTACCGCCAAAGGTGCCGTACGCGTCCGTTCGCAAAACCGCGCACCGTGGGAAGCCGGCTTATTAGAACATACATGGTATAACCTTCCTAAAGGGCAGAGAGTCGCAAAATTGCTCGATTCACATGGAAGAAGTTACTTATAGGTGAAAAATAAAATCCAGCTTCCCGCAGTGACATAATATATACATATTTCACGTACGATTACATTTGATACGATTTTCCAAATAAAATATTAATCTAAGTCCTTATTGAAAATATATTGAAGTAGAAATTGGATTGGAAAACGTCAAGGCGAACATGTCAAGTAAAAAACTAAAAATAATAAATAATAATAATTAATTTGATAACTAGGATTCTACTTGTGCTTTCAATTTACTTTAAATATTTAACACAGTTTGCCTAACCAGCAGTAGACATAAATCCATCATGATTCTGTAAAACTCAAGCACCTAAGAAACACCCGCTGTCAACGCTCTATAAAATATAATACTGTATATTCAGCCAGGCAAACGCGTAAAATATTATAAATATAAATATCTTTTTTAAACAACCATTCTGTGTAGGAGTGTGTCTATCTATGTAAAACCTTATCAAAATTTAAAGCCTTTGTTTGTACCTAATAATATTGTTAACTTGATCCACTAGGGAATGTACATCAAACCCATCACACAAAGCACACACAACCCATCTTCACATCACTTAGCGAATGTATGTATATGAATAAAAGTTACTTTAACTTTAGTTGTTGATGTTATATCGCGAGCGTCTGAATGAGATCGGATGTATATGTCTTGTTCGAGTTAATACTTTAAAATCAGGAGACAATAACAGGCCAGATAAAGATGGTTTATTTTGTATTTCCCATTCTATATTTATTTGAACTCTCTCAAGTCTCTGAAGTTTGGAAACCACCGAGCCAAGCACTACGCCAACCAGATTTGACAAATATTAACTGCTAGGCTAGAATATCAGTCAGTTTATTTTTCGTCTTATGGAGCTGATACACCTGAGCATTAGCTTGTAACAGAACAGCGAGCATTCGCCGTTTTCTGTTTTGTCGAACCGAACATTTTCACGATCATTCTAGCGAACATACTAAATTCAAATAGTCCGTAGAGTAGGTATAGGCAAAAAAATAGAAATCGCACTACAACAGCAGTTTTACTCAATATGTTTACTTCAGAACTTACTTATGAATTATTTCTAGAGTAAGAGTAAGATACATAAACAAAGTGCGTTTCTAATTAATAAAATGCCGATTTTTTGAACAGGTTTAATAAATCACACAAGTGTCTATTCCTACGTTCAAATTTATTTATTGATTCCGAGAATTTATCAACATTCGACGGCCGGTTGGCGAAGCGGGAGTGTAAGTGACTGCTACGCCGAAGGTCGCGGGTTCGATTACCGCTCAAGTCAAACATTTGTGTGCATGGACATGGATGTTTGTCTTGGTCTGGGTGTTTCTATGTATAATATGAATGTATTTACAAAAAAAAGTATATATGTATGTTTATCCATTATTTAGTACGCATAGTACAAGCTTCTGTCCGTGTGGTGACGGATTAAGAATACGGAATGTCACCACCCCATATCATCCCATGGGTGTCGTAAGAGCCGACAGAGGGAGTATATTATACAGAGAACAGCACTGTAAGAGAAGGAAAACTTGATATAAACCCTATACCAACCCGTTTGGCCTAGTAGGTATAGTAGGCCAATTCCTCCATTCAAAGGAGAGGCCTAGTCCAGCAGTGGACTGTTAAAGGCTGATGATGTGAGTACAAGCTCTGCTTAGTTTGGGATTAGATGGTGTTGTTTGAATGTATTTAGAATATTATTATATTATTATTATTACTATATTCTATTGAAATTAATTCTGAGTAAACAAAATCTAAGGATCTATTGTAAACATTATCGTTATTTATCGATATTTATTCTGAGTAAGCCCATCACTACTCATGTTAAAGTTATTAACAAACTACGAAGATTCTTCCCTAGATTAAAATGATAAGTCAAAATGAAGAAAATATTTTGGGTGTAACCGCCATTGTAGCGCAGTTTCTATGTATTTTCTATATTCTAAAGGCTCGCCAGAATGTTCGTGAGAATGCTCGCTAAAACACACTCATTTGTTCCATCGTAAAAATTTTATAAGTTCTGCCTCAATTGAACTTTCATAACGAAGAGTTAATGATTTATATTTTCATGTTTGCCAATATTTCATTTGGCCTTTTATATCCGGACATATTACAATCTTGCATTGCTGTACCACTATTTTATTTATTTGTATTTATTAAGTTGTTTACAAAACACCTCATACATCCAAGATAAACTCTTTATAAGATAATATTTTTGCCTACTAATCCAGTTCTTTGTATAATACCACATACACAGTAATACATTTTAATAATTCCGACGCAAGATTTATTGTCCCTTTCGCTACACTTGCGTAAAATACGAGTGTTTTACGCATGGTTAGTGCTTTATAAATCAGATATACGACTTTCCGGTCGCTATGTGCATTTACGCCCTTAAGAAGGAGACAGAGAAAAGGAAATTAAAGTGTGTGTAAAAGATAAAAGCGGTTGTAAAATATCAAACAGTTTCCCGAATTCAAATTACAGTAAGAGAGAACATAACATTGATAAAAAATAAGAAGAAGAAGGGTGTGGCTGCAAAGATGAAAAAACAGATGTAACATTTCTAACGGGTTGCCCAATTCGGAATATACTTTAACTTCTCTAATATATTACCAGTTGTGTTTTACGGCCGGTTTCAATATTCGATCTATCCATGGATTTTATGATTCGAGATATTTTGTATGGCTTATGTCAAAAACGAATCTAAAATCTCAAACAAATGGATTGATTGAATATTGAATTCAGAGGTTAGACAGTTTCAGTTGCCGTGAAACAATACTCATGGAAATAATTTGGCGATTTAACATAAACAGATTTTCTTCCTGGTTTACTCATAACTTTACAGTTTCGGTCCTGAATGTAAAATATTTTGTCGTTCTTGTATATTACTCTGCAACTTAAATAAATTAAATTGCATTTAATCAGTGTAGCAGCCTACCAAAAATTATCCCCTATTGAGCTATCCTCGCTTTTAAGACATTCTTAACTTTTAACAACACTTTTACATTACATTATCCTATCAAAAAAATTAAATGTTAAAAATAATATCGACTCTACGGAAGTATTTAACTTTGTAGCTGGCGCTAATAGCTTGAAAACGCTGGAATTATAGACTGTGAACGTACCAATTTAGAGTTTTAAAGACAAAATCATCCACATAGAAAAAACAAAGGCAACTGAGTTCAGAATCAGGTTTCATCTAAAAATAGTTTTCGGACTGCAGTCTCTACTCAGTGGAGACGGGGGCGGGCACAACAAGAACAACGGGATGAAAATACCTTTGTTTTCGGTGTATGGGATTACGCGAGTATTTTATAGAATCAAAGGCCTAATCCGTTTAATCAAAGTATAATAGACAATTTTGTTACACAACCACACAAACCCCAGCGTGGAGAACTAAGGTGTTCTACTATTTTTACAATTCGTTAACGAGATACATATTCCACCTTTCTCAGCAGGAACGGAATCTACTATTCTTATGCTAACGCGGTTCATAATACACCCTTTTCAACGAGAAAGGAAGCGCAGTGATATTTGTACGATTTCGCGAGTTGTGTATGCTTCGGTTTGCGGTTTTGGTGTGTCTAGAATGTGCCTGGAACTCTAAGTCATGGCGTAGGTATAATTTAACGCCGCCACTAATATCGAGAGGGTGAGTAAAAACAGCAGGATGAAGACAAAACAGGCATTCATAATTATACATATTGTGTGGAATTCATAGGATGATGATGATGATAAGTCATGGCTTGCGCACGGCGTTGTCTCGAATTAACCCTCAGCCGTCAGTGCACTTACAACGCGTACGCGGGAAATGCGAGTTTGTAAATCGTAAGCTTGCTGTGAAAAGCTAAAAAGTGTTTTCACGCTCCGCTCGTCGCCCAGTCGTCGCTCTCAACTCGCTCAGCACTATAATCGTGGCCACGGTTTTTACCATAAGCCCTATATACTGTTCCACTGTTGGGCACGGGCCTCTTCTCACTATGAGAAGGGTAAGGCTATAGTCCACCACGCCGGCCACGTGCGGGTTGGATACATTAAATGTCTGAGGCACTTAAAAGAAAATTTAAAAATCCAGCTATGACCCTTTGATTGACGTCTAGGAGACTTCTAATGTCCAGATTCATCAAAGTTTTGCGTTTAATGGACAGTAAGTGAATATACAGCGATCTTGATTGACACAGTAATTTTGAATTTTAAGTCCAATAGTTGTATATTTAGATAAAATTTGCAATACAATGTTTAGCAGAAAGCCCGGCCGTGTGGCGGCAAAGTAAGCCAACCACGATGTATATGCCAACACTGTTACAGGTCATAAAGGATACCGCAGTAGGTTTTAGTTAGTCAGCGAGCAAGTCCTAACCTCAGATCATAGTGGAGATTATAAAGACAATACTTTGTATTCATGCTGCTGCGTCCGTTGAGTTAGAACCGTGGTTGCATTCAGTCTCTTTTTTCTTACACTAGTTCCTCTTTCCTGATAAGTATTGGCTTGGGTCTATGTCCTTAGGAAATGGCGACCGGCGTCTCTTACACCAAGAGCAATAGAAAAGAAAATTAAAAAAACTCAATGCTGCGTTTGTCCAAAGTCAAAATAAACTTAGGTCACGACGTGACGCTTTTGTAATAGACAACAAAATTGCAAGATTCCACATTTTCAGTTATTGCTACATTCGCAGTGCAGGGACAAAAGGTGAAAGAATGGGCAACTCATGGCCACTATTTTTCATCGCCAATATAAACAAACATTTTATTTTTGTAACGGACTGCAACTGTTTCACATTGTAAATAACCTACTTGCAAGAAAGTTAAAAATTGTATGTAGCTACTTTTAATCGCATTGCAGACAATTTTATTCAAAATTTAACCCACAAAATTTATTGACAGTAAAGTCATTGCGCATATTTTAATGCAATCCATTATTTATAGTACAAAATGTTTCTATCTGAAAAGACTCACTAGAAACACGTTTGAAAACCTACACGCATCGTACGGAGAACAGGGAAATTAAACGAAGCCAAGCTTGTTACACTTACAAAGAATTTCAGCTGGAGCGATAAAAATTAAAACTTTTGTGGGCATTCGTTCGAGCCATAAACGGTGATGTGATAATTACCGTCAGTAGCAATAGATAATTAATTTTATAGTTTATTTTTTAATAATTTAACACAAAGGTATAAGCGTTCTTCGTTGAGTGACGGAAAAAGGAAGTAATAAACGTTTTAAGGAGATAGTTATGTTTGAGTAAGTATCTAATGAATTTTTGTTTGCCTCAAGTCATTAGTATGAACGTGAGAGTGATTACCGCGCCGCCAGATGGCGTATTGTTGAACGGGCAAGGATTGATTCTTTGAAGCGCACGCACACATAAAATAGTAAGTAAAATTATAAATACATAGACTAATTTTAGGTTAAGATGGGCTGGTATGGTCTAACGAAAAGCCTCTCAATAAAGATTATAAAAAAAAATACCGAACTACCAATTTGATGCGTTGCAAAAAGTCCTGCCCGCCTAGGATACGCACCAAGAGATATCACACGCGTGAATGAAGAAATATTGTCGTTATCGGTTAATATCTCGTTTTCTTTAACATGCGCGCCACGATAGACAAGCTTCACGTCGAAGAATTCGCTCTCGTTGCACGAGTAACCGATGTTGCCCTTTGAAACATAGAATGTCAACTACGGCATTTATTAATGTAACCACACCGGTTTAGTTCATTCAATTTGTGCTCAAATGGCTCAAAAGACTTGTATCCACCTCTATAGTTTATCATATTATGTACTATTTGACATTTGTAATTTGTATGTATTGTTTAATTCAAAAGTTGATTAGTTTTAATTCGAAACTGATGTCAATACCTACAAAGTATTAACAATTGTTACCTACTGTGTTGAATAAGAATGAGGTCCCATGCGCAGCTTCGATAATAATGATATTAACTTATCTTTAAATAGACAGGCAGGCCATGAATGAGGCTCGAGATCCGTGGCAAGCCTTTCTATGAGAAACAGAGCCATTGGTTTTGATATACGCCAAAGCAACTGGAATTCTCTGTCGTTCAACGTAAAAGGGTCACAGAGATCCCTAATTCGCTTTCTTTGAACTTTTCTCGCGTGGCGCTCTTCATATAAGGTTATTAAATAATTATAATATGGGACTGCCATTTTCTTTGTTGTTTTAAATAAATATTTTTAGTTACTCGTGTAGTTCTCGTCGTATGAAAGCATGACGACTATTATTATTATTTTAGCTGTCGAAATTTGGCATAATCGAGTAATATTGGGCCGTCATGTTAGGAATCGTCGAGAGAAATGCCACAGATAAGTAAAAACGACTATTATAGCTACATTTGACATAACAAGTCGAATCGTGTGTGTAACCATGTTAGAGTCAGCGAGTTAATACTGTTAATAGAGATAATCGTCATAAACACGAGTAAACGTGTAAAGATAATTTTCTCGTGGTGCGTATGTTGGACGGGCTGATGTTGATAGGAACCGACACAAATAAGGCTTGAAAAATATATAAAGCCTTATAAATAAAGCCTTATTTCCATCACTTTACGTATGAACAGATATACCAACGCGATTTTTCTGAAAATAATATTTGAGACAAAACAAAATACATAGCTTCGCACTGTCCGTCCATCCGTTTATTTCAAGGATGCTTTTGTAAACTACGTCAGAAAGGATTAAACACCACAATGCCTTTTATTGATAAAGCACAATGAAACAGGATGCGAGAATGCCAATACAGAAGTGCCAAAGATACATTTTCTCAATGGAAAATACGTGAAGAGTGTCATGATTGTTTATCGCCGATGCTATGCACGAGTTTTACGGGCGCCATTCTCACGGTAGCTGTTTCAAAAGGTAAAGATGATGACCCATAAAAAAATGCACAGCAATAATGGTCAAATTGATAGTAAAATACACAAAGACAAATTCAGAAGCAATATAAATTATATAATATTTACAGATTTACCATTCTAGGTAGACCTAAGAACTATAAAAGATCGGTTCACGCTCAAAAGAAGTTGCTAGGTCACGGTAACTAAACCGCTTTAAGCAAAACTTTTACTCTATAAGCGACAAAATGTGGTCCTTATTTAATTTGTATGATTAGACATTTAAGAGATATTTAATGAGACCTTGCAATAAATATGTTGATGTTGGTTTAATTATTTTTATTGTTTTCTAGAGCAAATACTCCAGCGCGGTAAAAAAAAATTGTGGCTACAAATAATGGCTCTAGGCAGGACTTCGATTTTCTGGCCTTATCAGAAGGTTGTTAAGATTTTTTTTTATATGATGCTCTTTTACTCAGACGGAGCTACGATATTTTTTTTTACTGAGAGGCTGATTAGGCCTCCAGTGTTCTCTCAACACAGTTAGTAGTAGGTATGATATCAAGCAAAAACAATTCTTTCACTTAACTATTTTTGAGATGTTATGGCAGAGATTCATGTAGTTTATCAGACAAACGCCAGATGAAAGATAGAAGATACAGTATTTAATTTCAATAAATTTCAAACTAGGACACATAAAAATTGGCCAAGGTAACTGACAATCGTGAATTTAATTAAAACTTCGCACTAAACTAAAGAGAAACTATAAAAGTTTAACCAGAGTTCACCGAAGTTAAACTTCTCGAGAAAAATACTTGACGCATAAGGATGAATATTAGCCCTAGATCACTAACATTATTTTTCGACCCTTATTACTAACCTTCGCACTTTCGACTACGGTATTTAATAAAGGGCATAATGGGTTTTATTTTAATTAAACATGGATATTTTTTATTTTTATTATAAATTTATTATATTCTTCTTAATAATTAATACATTTACATAAACCAAAACGGCATATTTAATAAAAAATCAGCCTTATAAATGAGATCGTAGGTTTTATAGCAAATTAACAATGGTAACATTTTAAAAGATTTTTCAAAGTATTATTTTAAAGTAAATGTGAAAAATAATTTTCAAATATTAGAAATAACGAATGAAATAAAGTAATGAAACAAAAATTTTGGTAAGAATCTTTCAAGTTATACATTTGTGACAAACGTCAAGTTTGTGCTCCCCGCAAAACGATTTCTTGCTCTGAGTGCAACTACTTTAAGTCATCCTTCGCTTTGCGGAGGGACACAAGGCTTATATTTTCCTTTTTAGGTAGGAGGTACATCTGTCGCATTATTTTCGCACAGAAAATAAATAAACAAAACAAAAAAACGCAAGAGTTCACCAACTAAATAAGACAAAATGTTACGTTAATACTAACCTTCGTCGATCCGACGACCCATGGTTGCTGGAACGGCGCTCACGGTGCCCCCCCCCCCCCCCCACTCAAAACACTACCGTCAGTCGGGGGGGCAACGGTTCGACGGAGATTACCTAAAGTGTGGAAGCAGTGCGATCGCGCGCGCAAAAGTTAGCACGATTTAAACAAACCCGCGTAGTCGAATTGATGAAGGTTAGTAATCTAGGGTTAGGGAAGAAATTCAATGTACGAAGTGAATACCTTCTTGCTAATGGAAAGTTGAGAGATCATGAAGTAGTAAGGTCGAAGGTTATTTCGTCTTTTGTAAAGAAGTCGTTTTCAAAGAAGGATAATGGATTGAATGGGATGCATATTGCAGGGTTATGTTAGCTTTACGTAGGCCAGTAATGACTGAGAATGCGTGTGCTCTGTTTGGATTTGTACACAAAACTGATTTGACCCTTGTCAAATCAACCCTTATTGATGATTTTTATACTTGTAAAAGTCAAAACCTTATTCTAGACGAAGTCGGCTTTTCTTGGCTAAATGATTTCTTGAAAAGAAAAGCCGAAACTGACTCAGTCATTGCTTTTTCTGTCATTTCATTCTCTTTCGTCTTTTCGTATTCTTTTAAAGTCCTAACAGTATGGATTTAGTATGCGAGTACAATGGAGGATATCGTTAATGTACTGTGAAACTATGGTTATGCTTTCAGAAATTGTTACAAACACGTAACCTTCATAACAGTCTTCAATAGATCACGGCTTCCCAGTTGAAAATCAATAACCGACCCTGATTTTATTTTCGATCTAGTCTTGAATATAAAATGAAAATCTGTATCAGAAATGGAAATCATTGGCTTATGGACTGCAGTCCACCAGGCTGTATAATTTATCCTTCCTCTTCTTTAAGGGACACCACACTTATTCCTCCAAACCTTAGGAGGAAAATTGCTGAACATAACCAAACTTACACAGGTAAAACAATTTAAAAAATTGCAAAGGTCCAATAAATAGCAATATTTGAACAACCGCAATTGCCTTTTACAATGGCTCCCAGGGGCACCGTAGACCTCTACAACTGCCGTTGTGTTTGTATGGAAGCCGTTAATATTTGCCTAACTACATACCTTGTATGATTGGTGTATACTTGCATAGTTTATAATATTATAACTTCAATAAAATTGTCTTAGGTATTTGTGTTCTTAACTTAAGACATACATACACTCACGCCTGTTTCCCCGAAGGGGTAGGCAGAGGCATATTAAACGCCCACTTTTCGCCAGAGTTTTGATCCCACGTAATAGGTGGCGAGCCTATTGCCGCTTATCGGGATATTTTGTTTGCCAGAGCCTCGTCCGTTGATCGGCAGGTGCACCACTTGCAGGTGAGGTTGGCTTGGGAACCTAAGTTCTTGGTGGGAACCCTAAGCACCTAACCAATGCACCCTATGCATATTAACCCCCCACGTGATTACAGCACGCATGGTCGTGCTCTAAAAAAGTCGTCCTATTGGTCGCGGATTTTTTACGTTTTGTTTTACTTAAACCAAGAAACGAAAGTAGTAACTATTAGAATAGTTCATATTCTATGCAACTAAATCGTTTTAAAAGGGTGAGGGAAACGAAACGTGCCAAAAAATATTGAAATATAATTATCTGTGTCTCAGTTGCGAAAGCGTCCGCCATTGTTGTGTGATGTTGAAACATACGACAAGCTGTCGCGTATTTGACAATAGAAATGTCCGTTTGTCTATCACTCGCGACTTTTTTTCACCACAATAGTAGCCTCTTTGTAAAAAAAACGTAAAGGTTCGTTAGTACTTTTTTTTGGGAATTTGATGTGTGTAGTGACTTTTGTGACAGATTTTTTAATAAAAGTGACGCAGAAATAAAATTTGTTCGAGATTTTTAATTGATATTGGTCATTTTTTAATAAAAGAGAACTGAAGTTTGATTAACAACATCAATTTTAATCTCTTAACGAAGCGCTGAACCAATAATGTTTATTATTTGACTAGAACACGCCAGCAGCTACGCCTGCATTTTTTTTTAATTTACCCGTTTTGGCCGATCCCGTGGGAATTTCGGGAAATCCCTTCTTAGTGCACTCCTACGGTCCCCAAGGAACATACATGCCAAATTTCAGCGTCCTGCGCCCAATAGTTTCGACTGTAGCGTGTCTGTCAGTCAGTAAGTAACGCAAGGATTTTATAAATTAAGATGTTTCTTGACGTTCAGAAAACAAGTGCCACAGATGCCACAAAATCTAACTTAAAACTTTTTTTAAGAAGCTAAAACTAAAAATATTATTTTCTTTACAAATACTTACATAGCTGTATTCTTTACTAGCTACTACCCGAGGTTTCACCCGCACAGGAGTCAGTATCACGGTAAGAAGCAGCCTATGCCACTCCCCAGTCTTATGTCTCCACCCACACAGAAAATCAAGCTATACCACTGCTCTGTTGCGACGTGAAAGATGGTCGAAAAAACTAAAACATTTTTGTATTTATATATTAGTAAGACAGCTTTTCCATCTCTCTCCGTCGAAATTAACTCTAAAGTATCAAGACATCGGATATGAATCCCGAAATATGCAAACGGGGGAAGCGAAACGTCTTCAAAATTATACTCCAGGAGTATAAGAATTAAATTAGTGCGTTGGTTTGAGTGGCGTGACTTATAGGCTCTATTCACATCTTCGTGCACTCCTTGCGTGGACTTAGCTTGCAATTCGTAAAAAGTAGACAAAGCTAAGCAAAGCTTGGCCAGATCACAACCACTTTGTGGGGTGACCGCGTGTGGTATTTACACCAGAGCGTTACCGTGCTTGAAGATAAAGTTTAACATGCTTTTATGCAGTATTTTAGACTTTATCTTCTCATTTTATTTGTTACTGAAGTACTTAAAATAATATTGTGACATAAAGCGTTATTTCTAAGCTCCCTATATATGACACAATATATGGTAATCGCTGTTGCATTTACATTAAATTTGTGGCAAATACGATCAAGTACAATTAGTTAAAATAACAGCACAAAAACGTATAAAGATATACCTAATCACTTAGACATGTTCTCACCGTATACACTGAGAACATGCCTTTTATGAACATTCGTTATCTACCTTATTTAGAGGGATGGCTTATACCTCTTACCTCTGCCTAAAGCAAACAAACAATTCTATATTGCTTCCTCGTGTTCTTACCTGGAGACGGATTGTATTGTATCTATCCGTTAACATTGCGTTCGCGCTGCCGCGGACTATTCGTTTAGTAGGGACAGCATTACCATTGTGAATTAACCTTTTTTTCCTTAAAACGTATCAAGTTTCATGTAAATTGGGAGTTCGTCTTAGGTTCAAGTTTGTGAACTGAGTTCACTTGTCAGGGGTGCTTAGTAAACTTGTAAGTCTTAGATGAAGGAGGAACCTTTCTTGTAGTCTTATGAATATTTTATTCTGAGATGCATTAAACTTTTAATTGTGTAGCGTCGTATTACGAGTATAAAGTAGCTTTAGAGCAGAGCGCAGTTGTAAGTTTTAAATGGAATAATTTACGGACATAGTAATTATAAGCATAGCACGGGAAAGAAAAATGATAGACACCAAAAAGTGATGATTAAAAAGTAATTTACCGGTATCACATTGCCTCGATGCGAAGTAAAAAAGAAGTGATCTAAAGTGTTAGAGGAAAACGTCCACCTGAGTACATGAATGTCATAGTTTTTTTTAATAATATTCTACCACATACACACAATACATTACCATCTAGTCCCAAGCTAAGCAGAGCTTGTTTTATGGGTAATAGAAAATGGATAATTATACATACTTATTATATATATATATATATTTTTGTAAACACATACTTACATATTACACATAGAAACATCTAGACCACGACAAACATCCATGTTCATCATGCACACAAATGTTTGACTTGACGAGTGGTTGGCGCAGCGGGAGTGTAAGCGACTGATACGAAGAAGGTCGCGGGTTTGATTCCCGCTTAAGTCAAACATTTGTGTGCATGAACATGGATGTTTGTCTTGGTCTGGGTGTTTCTATGTATAATATGTATGTATTTAAAAAGAAAAAGCATATGTATATCCATTATCTAGTACCCATAGTACAAGCTCTGCTTAGTTTGGGACTAGATTGTTATTTGTGTATGTGGTAGAATACAAAAAAGTAAATAAACATCAATTTAAGACATCTACTAGTATTTCAGGTCCTCTTAAGCTAGATTTAATGGCATCTGTGGCACTTGTTTTCTGAATGTAAAGAAACATCTTAATATATAAAGTCCTTGCGTTACTTACTGATTGACAGACACGCTACAGCCAAAACTATTGGGAGCAGCAAGCTGAAATTTGGCATTTATGTTCCTTGGGGACCGTAGGAGTGCACTAAGAAGGGATTTCCTGAAATTCCCACGGGATCGGCCAAAACGGGTAAATTTAAAAACAATGCAGGCGAAGCTGCTGGCGTCCTCTAGTCAAATAATAAACATTATTGGTTCAGCGCTTCGTTAAGAGATTAAAATTGATGTTGCTAATCAAACTTCATTTCTCTTTTCAATAATAATATTTATTTGCATAAAAACATGGTATTTCAGATGGTAAAAGATATAGAAGTCCTTACATGTTTAGCTACATATATAGCATGCAAAATTTTACAGGTGATCAATGTGTACATTCTAAAAATTCTTTAACGCTGTAAAAATTGTGTTCATTCAACCAGGCTTGTAGCTTACGTTTGAATAAATTTATATTTAATTGTTTTATCGAGTGAGGAATTTTGTTATAAATACGTACACTAGGCAATTCTTATGTATTAGATTTAGTTGATCTAGGGATATCATTAAATACAAGCCTATTTGGATCACGCCACCTTCTACAGCTTACATCATTTACCGTCTTAAAGTATTATTTGTGTTTTTTTATGAACATACAAGATTCGTATATATAAAGCGATGGCAGTGGTAACAAACCAGTTTTTCTAAATATTGGCCTACAAGATTGATCAGGTTGGATCCCATATATAGCCCTAAGACACTTCTTTTGCGCCACGAAAGCTCTATTTGAATCAGTACTATTTCCCCACATAATAAGTCCATAACGAAGAACAGATTCTACATATGCACGGTACGATACAACAGCTGTGTTTGTATTAGTGACTATTGTGATATGTTTTAGAGCATATACAAATTTATTAATTCTGTTTGATACATTTTATAGGTTGGCTTTCCAGTTTAAATCCTCATCTATCGTTACTGCTTAAAATTGTGTGTGTGCTGCTTGCTTAATTTTTGTTATATTTAATGTCAGATTATATTTATTATTATAGCATTTATTAAATTGAATATAAAGTGATTTGTCTAAATTTATTTTTAAATTATGTAATGTCAACCAGTTTATAAGTATGTCAATAGTATTATTAATATTTAATTCATGATCATGTGCGGTATTTATTTTTTTGTTTGTAGTCACCACAATAGATATGTCATCGGCGAATAAGATACACTTGTGATTTGTTATATTTATTATATCGTTAATATATAGTACAAATAGAATTGGGCCGAGAACGCTTCCTTGCGGTATACCATGTTTGTTAATTTGGTATTCAGAGAGATATGGTGTCATATTGCGATTTTTGTCAATTTTATTAACAATAACCCTTTGTTGTCTATTGCTAAGGTACGAGTTTATAAAAAAATGAACAATATCAATTAAACATTTCGAACAAATTTTATTTCTGCGTCACTTTTATTAAAAAATCTGTTACAAAAGTCACTACACACATCAAATTCCCAAAAAAAGTTACTAACGAACCTTTACGTTTTTTTTTACAAAGAGGCTACTATTGTGATGAAAAAAAAAGTCGCGACTGATAGACAAACGGACATTTCTATTGTCAAATACGCGATAGCTTGTCACATATTTCAACATAAAAAAGCAATACAAAATGCAAAGGATCAAATCAAAGAGTGCCACATACAAACAAATTTAGGCAATTTAAAAAAAAAAAACATTTACCCTCAACTTCATCCGTGTGCCTAACTGATGAATAAACTAAATTAATGCAAAGTTTCTTCATAAAAAACCTTTTTCATAGAGTACGAAACATCAAAAGGAGAATGCCGGAACCTGTACCAATTGCTTTAAAAAAATGATATACCGTAAATACTTTGACACATTTTGACAGCCATTACTAAATTATGAATCATTATTAAATACGCGTTTACGAAATATAAAAAAGTAGAACTTAGATCAACAACAATTTCTGAATGCATACATTGCCAGCACAAAAAAAAAGTCGATCCCGAGCGACAAAAAATCGAGTGTAATATTCTCATCATTAACAATTGCTCACACAATTAAATGATTTTGGATTCAATAGAAGGCAATATGATAGTGAATTAAAAAAACTGTGTTCTGTGTGATTTTATTCAATAGAAATACATACATATTTGCCTACTTAACTTGATTTCAGTCTTTGGTTGAGCAATTTATTCATTAATGTTTTTTAGGTGATACTGATTTTAGATATAATTGAATCGAGATAGCAACAGTTGCAGGGTGACATTTGATAACTTGAGCAATTGTCAATAGTGTTAAATGTCAACCCCACACAACGTCGCCTACGCATCGTCCGTGTTTGTTTGTGTTGTTATATTGTTTTTATCCGTTGAGTTGAGGTTTGTTCCTCCGGGTCGAAACTACGTTTCTTTTTACTTGTAACATCATTCATTTATTGAAATTGCTATAAACAATTAGAAATCAAGGACGAATTCCTTCCTTTGCAATATTTATGGAGGATTTTTTTTAAAATATGGTTATGAGAAAATCTCAGAACTGCGGATTTGAAAACAAAAACACTTCATGCCTACGGTAATATTAAACAATAAGCTGGCTAAAAATGTTCATTTCATGAAAAAGCAAACGGTACAGGCTTCCATACAAAAACATCACAAATTTCACGTTTAAATATAGTAGTAATTTACATCGAGTTGTAAGACAGCATCATTTTAAATACTTTTGCATCGAAACTAAAGAAGTATTCGAAGATTTTGTAGAGCGAAAAGTTTGGCCCATACAAACTAAACATACATGATATAATAAGACAAAATAAATAACAAAAATAATACCCGTAATCTAATGATAAAGATTGATAAGTATTCACCGTACAACTCTTATCAATCACTCGTCCATTCTCATTTCTTCCTTTTGGTGATTCGTTCCGAAAATCAAATAAACTCGTACTCCACATAATAGATACTCGGTCATTTGTCAAGAAAGTTTCGTAAACATGTTAATGTTCTCCTGTGACCCACTTACGACTGCGTAGGTAAGCAGGGACAAGGTAATCCCAGTAGACGTTAAACCGAGTTTCTTATAAGGATATAATTAGTGATTTTTTTCAGGATTTGACGAAGGAGGCACGCCAAAAAAGTTTGGATCAAGTTGGTGCTACTTATGGTGCTTACATATTAGATGGTTGGTGTCTGGTTGGTCCTGATTTTAGTATTATTCTGAACGCAGCCGTTTATTTTTCTGTACAAGATACATAGTGCAGTGAGACGTACGCATATCCTGAAGTGTTAGTACTAATTATTACCATCGCTCTCATCTCGATTGTCAGTAGGCTGATTGGTTCACACCGAGATCTTAGACGACAAAACCTCGAATCTGACCAATACCATTCAGTGCGCCGAAAGCATATAATGTAGGGCCCTAAATCCTTTCCAAGCTTTCTTTTCCATAAACCGTCTAATTTGAAAACGCTATAACGGGGAGTAGAAAGATTCTTCAGAATTCCATATTTGAAACATCAACTTTTGGATCACACAGTGCTATCCAATCGAGCTAACGAGAATCATCAATCCTATTTGTACCTCGAGAATAATCAATATATTTATAAAAAATCTTGCGTTACTGATTAACTGTCCGACAAAGCACAGCTGAAACCATTGAGCGCAAGAAGCTGAAATTTGGCTTGTATGTCCCTTGGAAAATGTAGGAGAGCTCTAAGAGAGGATTTTAGAAAATTTCCATTCTGAGGAGGTAAAATAGTCCGACGCGGAGGGAGACGAGGGCGAATTCTTGTGTAACATAAATCTTCCACGCTATGGTACGCATGGCTATTACTTATTAGTTACACATAACCATCTCATATCTAAGAAACAAAATTACGCATAATTAGAATCAACTTTGAAGTATTCTAACAAGCACATCTATTTAATATCATATTATTTTAATTCTATATTTGTATGTCAATGAACCCTTTAAAGTCTAGGGTTTATAGTGTAGCTGAAGGTCGTTATTAGATAAAAGATAATTATAGGTACATCGAATATTAATCATACGTACTATTATTTTAATAAGAAACGCAAAATTCTTCGCTAAGTTTTTGAACTACCATAGCTAGCTTGACTAGCATAGCTGGGCATGCGTCTCTTCTCACGGTGAGAAGGGCTAAGCTATGATCCACTACGTTGGCTAATTGCGAGTTGGAAGATTTTACAGTATCTTTTGAGAATGTTATGGAGAACTCTCAGATTTAACACTAGCTGTGCCCACGGATAAACCCGCGTTATTTATGGCTACTGTTATGTACCCGGGGCTCATAGCATGATGTTATACAGCCTATAGCCTTCATCGATAAATGAGTTATTCAACACAAAAATAATTATTCAAATCAGACCAGTTCCTGAGAGCGTGTTAGGAATAGATCTAAAATGACCTTTTCTTTTGTTTTACGAGGTGGAAAATCCCTTCGGATTTCCGACTCTTGGGGAAATGAGAGCCGGAGTTTGTGGTGTAACCACTAAAAACCACTTCGACTGTCTCATGTACACGTGTGTCGCAGGGTAGGGAATCGCATAAGCATTCGTCGCTACCCCCGACGGGTATTGGCCCGCCAGATGGTCAGGCGGGCCCCGAACAAAATCCCCTTGGCGGCGGAATAAGGTTTTGGGTTCCGCCGCCAAAACACCCAGCGGCCGCAGAGGATTGGGAGGACGGCAACGCAACACCGCATCTCCTCTTCCTCTGTGGCCCAACCGCGATGCATCGAATGGTGCGCCCCCATTTGGTCGCGGGAGATAGGGCGCGCGGCAACGCAACACCGACACGCCTCTCCTCCCGCGACCGCGCACGACTGCGAGGGACAGACAGAACTGTCCCCCGCACCCGCACCGTTGGAAGCATCCTGCGCAGGCCCCTCTAAGCCCACGCGGAGTGTCCACTCCTGGGATCTCTCTTAGCTTCACCGCGGGTGTCCAATCCACGGTTTCTGAGCCCCCCCACCACGACAAGGTGGAGATCGGGGGGAGATCTAAAATGACCTGAACCACTAAATAAATATACTAGAAAAGGGTTCCTAACTTACTCCATTCAGGGATTATTATACATGACCAAAACTTTTTTGATAACCCTCTCCGTAACATCAACATTAAAAGTAATACATACATATATTGAAAGTTACATTTAACTTAGCCAATATCGGTTGAGTAATATTTGAGTTGCTAGAAAAGTTAATAAAAATCGCAACTTACATATCAGACAGAGACAAAGTGTATAAAAATTCGCGGCAATATTCTAGTTTCTAGGAAAATTGGTCAACAAACTTGACCTAAAAAAGTTCGTTTTAAACGTGGCCATGTATTGTCTGGGAGCGACCGCTTGCCAAGTAATATTTAAAATTATTTTTATGTAGATAACAACGAGCTTTTATTTTTACAGAGTAAGATAGAGTTATATTTAAAGTTGAGCAATTTGCACACACATACTTATTAAATAGACATTATCCCGTAGGACAATTTTAAACTCATATTAGTGACCACGAAATTTTAAATTAATTTATTCTAACAAATATTCATGTAGCGAGTCGCATGTCTATTATGAGAGAAAAGGGTAAAATACTATAATATAATAGTAACGAAGTTTCGGCATTGATTACACCTTCGTATCCAAGCTGAACATACATGCCAAAGGAGAAGTTGCAACTTTCATATAAAATTACCCCACGTCCGACAGCTGTGAAAAATATCTCAAATACCTAATAGATAAAAATAAGTATTAATAAACGGCATACCTCCGATTGTCATCCTTACTGGCTATCATACTTAGAAATTGCTCCGAATATTCTTTCAGGCGCAGTATTACTTATCTTAAAAATATTTTACTTTCAATCGTGCATCGTTTAAAGATGACATAAATATTAAACAAATGAACATCTGTGACATTTTAAATGCACTTGCTTTCATGTTACAAGGAAGGTGTAAAGAAAAAAATAAAACAAATAAAACTTATTTATTCCTGTTCTGCATCTAGCAAAATATTATCTAAAAACTGCGCTGGGTGGCTAAAAATATCTTCGTATCTCGCCCAACCAAGATAGTACAAAATAGTCATCACATGAGGGCAGACGCCCAGTGTCCTGCGCCCTTGTATACATGTACAACAATATTCTTTTATGGCATATCTCCCTTCAACTCTACAATTATATGATATATACGTCCGATATATTTTACTCCGGACATGTCGTGACCAGTGACTGAATCTTACATCTAATGAAGGCATTATTTTCTTTGTTGTAAATATTTATTTCTTCTGGATGTCTGTGAAATTCAATTTCGAACACACCAGTTCTATTAATATGTTCAGAGCAGTATGACCGTGCTGTTTCCGGATGATAGGAACCCACTGATATTATAATTAAATCCTCATATATCAGTCTCGGAAAATCATTTACTTCTTCGCTAGTTGCTTCCAACCTCACAAAGGGAACTCTTTTCTGGTTAAGATTATGTTCTTCGACATAATCTGCTAACAAGTTTGGTTTACGCATGTTTAGTCTTATTATTTGACAAAACTCTTCAGTAAATGTGCTGTCCTCGAAAGGCTCTTGGAAGCAGTTTATTATTGCGCCTGCTATTTTAAAATCATCGTATATGTGAGGTAAATCACGGTTAAATACCCTGTGGCGAAACAATTTAAAGTCATGTTTCATGCGACCGTTAATCGCTTCAACCACCCATCTACATATTGTAACGAGTCTTGACTTGTTCGATTCCTCAGTGCTGAGTTGTCTTTGACCTCGTCTATTTGAAGGAGGCATATGAACTTCATAACCATATTCTTCAGCCTGTGGAATTGCGTCGCGAAAGCCTCTGTCTGAAACCATGACATCACATTGATGAAAAAAATAATGCCATGCACACTCACCTCTTGAGGTATATGTTCTCGAAAATTCGGTCGTGTTCTTATAAAATGTTCATTAGGGACGTGTCTGCGACGGCCTCGGAGCGTTTGCTTACACACAACACAACGGTTATTTTCCATAACAACTTCCAAATCACAATGCCTAATCAGGTCCGGTAATCACAAGCTTATTGTCGTAAAAGTATCCAATAAACAAAATAGAATACATACATACATACATAGACTCACGCCTGTTTCCCGGAGGGGTAAGCAGAGACTACGGAACGCCATTTGCAACGATCCTGATATATCTCTCTTGCTTCATTCACTCCCATCAGATTCCTCATGCATGCTCTTCTGTTCAGGGTACTTCTCACCTGCCCTGTTTTTAGGATGTCTCCAATCTGGTCAGAGAACGTCCGCCTAGGTCTTCCCCTTCGTCCTGTCCCTTCCACACTTGCCTTATATATTTGCTTGGTCAGTCTTTCGTCATCCATTCTCTCCACGTGCCCAAACCATCTTAGCATACCTTTCTCGATGCTTGTCACTATATCTTCTTTTACCCCACAACACTCTCTTATCACACAATTCTTTATTCTGTCAGTCAGAGAAACACCACACATACTTCTCAGTGCTCTCATTTCTACAGCATTTATTCTACTTTCATGACTCTTCTGCCATACCCAACTATCACTACCATACATAAGAGTAGGTACTAACACCCCTCTATGCAAAGCCAAACGTGCATTTTTGGACACGTTTTGGCTATTCATAAACGCCTTCAGAGCTCCATTCACTCTATTACCTGCATTAACTCTTCTTTCAATATCTTCTACATTCTTACCATCTCTTGTAAACAGCGTACCTAAATATACAAACTCATTCACTTGCTCCACTCGCTGTCCATCGATTATAATATTACAAGCCGTAACGCATTCCTCCTTTTCAAAAACCATAACTTTCGTTTTACTTACATTCACTTTCATTCCTTTCCTCTCTAACGCACCATGCATGATTGTTACCATCTCCAAAATAGAATAGTTAGGCAATATCAAGTCCGGTAAGAGTACCTAAGCTTTGTCAGGGAAAAAGTAATCACAGCGACCGCAGCGATTTAGGAGCACGCGCGCAGGCACACCTCCATTTCTTTATTTTTTTCTTTTTTTTTGTTCTCGTTTTAGTGAGCGAAACAAAAAAAGCTAAACAAAAAAGTATTTAATACAGTTTAATAGCTTTTATTAGTCCTATTCTAAGACTAAAACCAGAAGCTATTCTGCCCCTGAATTAATATTTAAAGCATTTTTTTCATGTGATAGCCAGTAAGGATGATCACCGGAAGTATATAATTTTTTTTATACTAATATTTTGTGATTTTTTGAGATACATATCTTTGCAGTCGGAAGTGGGGCATTTTTGCAACTTCTCTTTTCAGCTTCCTGCGCCTAATAGTTTCGGCTGTAGCTTGTCTTTCAGACAGTGAGTAACGCATGAATTTTATATACAGACGGTTGATCCACTGGTAATCCACCGCCGATGTTGGCAAGGGGTGTTCTTTGAGGTACTTAAAGTCGACCGTCCCGCGATGCTGAGGCCATTTCATTGACCTACATTCTGCATCCTTACAAGCGTCCCGGCACTAAATTCTTTCAAAGACTAAATTCTTTCTTTGAAAGAATTTAGTTCCGGGACGCTTGTAAGTATATACCCTTGTAAACGGACAAACTTACTAACAATGCTTTTCTGTATTAACATACCGGTTAAATGGATACCTCCGGATTGCCTGCTAGCGCTATTTTCCAGTAGAAATAGGCACACCAGCCCGAAGAAGCAATGAAACCTGCGACCTCACATAGCGAAAGACGCTGGCGTGCCTTTGCATATATTTTCTTTAGTACCACAAAGATTAGTGAACGGATAAGTTTATCTTTTCACACGAAAACGACAATGTTGTAATATCATATTCGGTATAACTGCGAGTTTCCGTATGTACATACATAAATATATTATACTCACGCCTTTTTACCGTCGGGATAGGCAAAGACAACAGGACGCCACTTGCTTTTATCCTTACAAACCTCACGCGCTTCCTCTACTCTTTTTTTTCATACATGCTTGTATTTTAGGACTTGTGTGATATTTAGGACCTTTCCGTTTCTTAGGACGTCCTTAATTTGGTCGTGTGTCAAAAAGAAATAGTACTCGAATACATTTTGTAGCTATACATAAGCGTATTGAATTGTTAATAATCGCTTGCTAAACCATAAAGGCCTTAACCTTCTTATAGTGAGAAGAAACCCGTGCCCAGCAGTGGCTGGGCACGGGTTTCTTCGTCCCACTGGACAGTTTATATACAGGGCTGATAATGAACCCTTAAAGGAAAATACAGTAAGGAAGGTCGTGTCTGAGTGTTATCCATAAAGTTCTCAAGAGATATGTGAACCCGCACTTTACAGTGTAGTGGACTATGGCCTGACCTTTCTCATGGGTAGCCTTCCACACAGATTGGGCACTGAATTGGCACAATATTTTTCAGTATGTAATAAATGCTGTTCACTAATCAATGACTTTATATTAATATCATTCATTAAACGTTACAATCTTCATGCAAATCCAATACAAAATTAAATGATATCTAAAAGAACATAATCAGCATAATACATTCAGATAACAAGCAGTAACAAGACACGATTTACCCAAACACAAAAGGATTTTCATTAAAAACTTATTCAGAATACAACCACCAAAATGTCGACAACAGATAAAATCTTCGTTTAAAGCAAAAGAAATAAAATTGGTGAAATATCTAACTTTAAAATACAGATCCAATTTATTCAATTGCTAAACGGAAGATGAAAGGAACTTTACGATTCTTTGTATCGAAAAATAAATAGCTATGCTCGTCGCCTTTTCATGAGCGACTTTTGAAAAACACCTTATTTTGTAATCGAAAATCCTATTGACGGGTGCTTTTACATAACATGATACGACTACGATGCGATGAAGTTACTATTATAAACGCGCATGTTTTTCTGGATCAATAAAAGGATGTCATTATCGGGACGAATCAATAATACTAAGTGTCACTTATCATTTCGGTTCGTGGGTGTTGTAAGAGGCTACTGATGCCAATATACCGAAAATAGTATTTTTGCAATGATACGGACATCTAATCACTACATCAAACCCTATACCAACTCGTCTGACGAGCGAGTAATAAAAGTATAGTAAGCCAAAACCGTTATTTGACTGACAATGCTATTGCGACGTAGGAGTGGCCTGTGTCCAGTAGTGAACTGAGACTTAATGATGGATGGATGTTTCTTAGTTTTTCACAAAATGCGGCAAAATGCTCCCCACGCGAGCACTCACGTTCCTTGGAAATGCGCAACTACTCTACAGTTAATGTCTGTATATTCTTGTTTAAATTTAGTGTATTATACGTTGTGTATATAAATCAATTTAATGATAAATTAGGTACGCTATACAATATCTAAATAGTTATATTATAACTGGACACTTGACAGATATGAAATAACAAACTCAAATATGAAAGGTTGATGTTAGAGAATATTTTACCTTATACTTATACAAAAAAAAAATACTTAAAATATAGTAAAACACTAAAATCTGGCGGAAGTCTTATAAACCAGTCCATACAGCCACAATTCTCAAAATATCGTAAACATATTTTCTCGCACATGACATAACTTTTGCCGATACGACCCCGTGCTAACACTTAAAACTACATTTTAGGGTAAGACAGGCTCTCTTTTTAATTTCCGTCGGTTTCCGTTTGAAATAAGAACCCCATGCAACGTGACGTCACGGCAAGTGATTAAGGCTTTATTTTGGATGACCCAGACGTAAATAAAGCGCTCATACCTTAAAGCGTGACTTGTCATGCCCCTAGTTACTGATCCGCAAACTTAAGCGGCAATCTCATCGGACACCATATGGATGGATGCCCCGCTTGTGGCATTTTCATCAGAATGCCAACGTGCTTCGCAGGGTACGAAAAGCTTATAATAACACTTGTTATTTGAGGACATGAGTCGTAAAGCTATATCAGAGCCCATCAGGTCGTCTTCAAACTCCAACTCCAGCGTTGACCACACACTCTAACATGAACAAAAAGATAGCGTGATTATGCGCTATGGCTAAGGATTTCTTATCCAGAATCATACACATACATTACGTATTTTTGGAATTTAAATCTCTTTATTCGCATACAAAAATCTCTTTTTGTCACCCAACGACAGAATAACGTAAAAGACAATTTTATTTTCTGACGCAACGCTCCTTTACACCATTATAGCCCTATAGCAAATGTGCCTTTTTGCATTCCCAATCTTATTATCGCCAAAATGAGTGACAATAACACTGAATGGTTTCCATAATGACTTTTTGCTTTTATATTCATTTCTAAAGTAGAAGATGATATGCGTTTTGCCTGGTAGTAAACTGTAATTGTAAGCCTATGGTAGATACTGCAGTTCTAGAGCAAAGATACGACTACATTCCCATAGAGTTATAAGCTTATATAGGTTTACTGCAGTCTCTGAGAGCAATATCCATGGAATATACATATGCATTTACTAAATTGGTATAATTTGAATGCTCCATGCTTCGGTTATTCGAATGAATCTATTACAATTAGTATTGACTAGTTTCTCCCCGTCGCATTGCCTGCATGCGTTACAGTTATTGGAACAACAGGAAACATATTTGCAATTTTTTAACCGACTCCAAAAAGAGGAGGAGGTTCTCAATTCGGTTGTATGTTTTTTTTTATGTTTGTTACCTCATAACTCCGTTATTTCTCAACCGATTTCCAAAATTCTTTTTCTGTTTGATAGCATATACTTTCAGGTGGGTCTCATTTAAATTTTATCAAAATCAATCTTGTAGTTTCATTAAAAACTCAAATTTTATCAAAATCAATCATATAGTTTCATTAAAAACTCCAAAAACTAAGTCATCGAAGTAAACGAAATTAAGCATTTACTGTGACTTTTTATCAGTGGACACTAGAATAGTCGCAATCAACGGGCCTACTTCGGGCTTCATTACCAGGTATTTATGAAACCGGGAGGAAGAAAGGTTGGAGAGTAAATCTATATATATAAAATTGCTTGGGCTGAATGATTCATCAACGCAGAGCCAAATCCACAGGGGCTTGATATTTGAAATTTTGACAGTCGATGCATTTTATGACGTTAGCACCCACGAACGAAGGATTTTTATACATATTTTTGGTTAGAAAAAATAAACACGCAATTTAGTTTTTTTTTCAAATCTAACAACTAAGAGGGTGATATAGGGGTAGAAAGTTTGTATGGGAGGTCCGTCATTTTTAAATGGTTTTATTTAGCTTGACCTGTTTATTTGTTTGTTTGTTAATTTATTTGTTTGTTTGGGTCAAATTTAGCAATTATTAAAAAGATAGCGTGTAATTTTGTGTGCAAACTTCTGGTTAGAAATAAAACAAATACGTGTTTTAGCGATTTCTAAAATCTACCGTTACAAGGGTGAAATAGGGGTTGAAAGTTTTTATGCGAAGTGAAATTTCATAAACTAGCTTCTGATTAGAAATAAGTGATCATGTATTTACGCGTTTTTGGAAATAGGGGTTGTATTTTTATATGGAAAGTCCGTCATTACGCGCGAGCGAAGGCGCCAACTGCTAGCATATACGAGTATAATAACTTTGATTATAAATCACAGAATAACTAATAGTAGTACGGTTTAATTCAAAGAGCAGACGGTGAGCACGTTCTTCAGTGTTTACACGATTTAATATTTTTCACTGTAAGCCCGCATTTGTGATAACCTCTTTTCACGCAGTTCACTACTTCCTCTTGAAATGGCCTTGGACCGAGATTCCCTACTTCGAGATAGACGTTTCTCCATTTCTTCGCTAGTTGTGGAGTACTGCTCACATATCTGGGCCGGAGCACCAAATTATCAGCTTGATCCACTTGACTCCCTACAGAGATGAGCTGTTCGAATCGTCGATGATCCCGGTCTCACGGCTAGACTAGAGTCGCTGGAGCAGCGGAGAGACTTTAGTTCTCTCTGCGTATTTTACCGACTCTTTCACGGGGATTGCTCCGAAGAATTGTTTAATTTGGTACCAGGGTCACCCTTCTACCAACGTACCACTCGCCGACGCAGTAGAGTTCACTCGTACCACCCGTGCGCTTCCAGCGATCTTTTCTACCACGTACGTGTGGACTCTGGAATGAACTACCTGCTGCGGTGTTTCCCGAGTGCTATGACTTGTCCTTCTTCAAACGAGGTTTAAAGAGAGCATTACTGTCTCGGTAGGCAGCGGCTTTGCTGTGTATACCCTGACATTAGCGAAGTCCATGAGCAGTGGTTACCGTTTACCATCAGATGGGCCGTTCGCTCGTCTGCCACTAGCAGCAATAAAAAAAATAGTTTCATTTAAACGGCGCTGTCTCATATCGCGCGTTTAGTAGGTCTACCCATCTTTGATCGAGAGGAGAAGTGGCTGCGTCACGTTTGTGTTTGTTTCAGCGACTATTTGAACCGAATCGGCCGCGAGGCGACGCCGGCATGCGACCACTGCGGCAGTGAACTGGACTCTGCTCTCTGAGTGTCCTGCATGGGAATCCGAGCGGCAAGACTTGGTTTCTGTTATCGGAGGCGATGTTTCTCGTCCAGGCCGTGTTGGCGGAAGACATCCAGTGGGATGCTTTGGTCTCCTTCTGCGAAGCGGTCATGCTCCAAAAGGAGATCGCCGAGCGGGATCGTGAGAGAGCCGATCCCGCGCGCAGACGCAGGCGGCGTCGTGGTGGTGGCAATGGCCGCTAGCCTGACTCTTCCTTAAGGCCATGGGCAATCAGAGATGGCAATCTGGCTGTCCGACCACGAACGACCCCGAGAAGACAGCGGTCTCGGACAGGCGAGGGACAACTGTACTCGCACAGTACGAGGCTCTACCTCGTACTGTGCGAGTGGGGGAGGGCACTTTCAGAGACTGAGCCTTACTTATGGGACAAGCGTAACGGGACCCAGGAGCAGCACACCCGCGTTCCCTGAGTCCCATTCTTTGATAATGTTTGCCCGCCACGCGGAGAGGCACTCGGCAAAAGAGTATCCCCAGGTAAAAATAAAAGTCTACCCATCTTTAATTTCGATAAATCAGATAACTGCAGAAAGGAAAATTCACTAAAAAACAGGAAATAAAAATTTTTTAACAAAAAATAACCGCCTCCAAAAATCTGGAAAATGTGTGAAAATAGCACTAAAAAGTAAAAAATAAATTCCGTTATTTTTACTTCAATTTACTTATAAACACCTATTTAATTGAATATTATATACTTATACGAGTTATACGTATCTACCACTTAATTCACATACCTGACACAATAAATAGTTTTATATGACTAACAAACTAAATTAAATACCTATCACCAGAAATCAGATAAGTATATTATATTTTTGGACTAAGTACGTAAAAAAAAATATTTTATTAGGACTATAATATACAATTATACTTTTTTTTGGAGTCGGTGCCAGCCAAGCGTTTAAGTAAATAATTTCTTGATAATGTACAAAATATTGGTATGAAAAGCTGTATTGATACGATAATTTAGCAAAATTTCATCAAACTAGTAAGTAATTTATAAATGACGAGAAATCTCATCAACAAATATAGATCTAGAAAGTTTTCTATAAAACAAAATATATGTACCTATAGTTACATTAATACCACAATGTAGGATCTAACCAAACCTATTTTGCAAATAAAAAAAACAACGCAACCTGGCAACAGGCGTGACAGCCCAGTTACAAGTTAACCTAAATACCTTTTTACAATTACCTATCTAACCAAAACAAGAACTTAAAGCGATACTTGGAATAAATCAAATTCTGAGAAGTTTTTACAAAATGATCTCAAAATTTAAAAAACAAGAAAAATTGAATTATGTAAAGATGCAATACTAAAATTCAGCAATACCAAATGAAACCTATTTCAATGAACACAGATTTCGTGTAAAATAACTCTAAAGAACCACAATCCACTGCAATACAATAATTACCTACATACAAGCGGAAAGGAATTAATTTTTTACTTTTTAGTGCTATTTTCACACATTTTCCAGATTTTTGGAGGCGGTTATTTTTTGTTAAAAATTTTTTATACGTATTAACTATGTTACTGCTACATTTCATTAAAATCCGGTTAGTAGTTTTTGCGTGCGAGAGAATACTTCATCTATACATCAATGCTCAAAAAAATATTATACAAAAAAATAAAGGATAATTGCAGCTACGCTCGTACATTTATTAAATTTTACCGTTTCTACCCGATCCTATGGGCATTTCGTGTAATCCCTTATTAATGGAGCCTATGTAGCCGAAGGAATATGCCGAATTGCAGCTTCTTGCGTCTTATAGTTTTGACCGTGCGTTGTCTGTCAGTCAATAATACAAAAATGTTACATTATACAGATATTCAATAATATGCTCACATATGGTGCATTAGTGTGGTGGCCACGCACTGAACTAAGCACAGTCAAGAGCAAGCTGCAGAGCATACAACGCCTCGCCTGTCTGGCCACAACAGGCTGCATGAAAACAACTCCAACGGCGGCATTGGAGGTGCTTCTCGACTTGCGACCATTGCACCTCATCATCCAGCAGGAAGCAGGTGCCGCCGCGATCCGGCTCGATAAGTTCGGGCTTTGGAGAAGAGACGACCGAATAACCCATGTACGCCTGAAAAGGACGTTAACTAACGAGATCCCGATGCTAGATGCAACGTGCGACCTCATACCTAAAACCTTTGTCTTTGACAAAAAATACCGCATACAACTGCATGAAGAGCACAAGGATAGCTCTGGTATACACGAAGTTAGAGTATACACAGACGGCTCAAAAATAAAGTATGGGACAGGTGCCGGAGTATTCTCCTATGACTTGAACATCAATCTCTCAACATCGCTTGGTAAACTCAACACCATCTTCCAAGCTGAATGCGTTGGGATTATAAGGGCGGCGACGGCGATCGCGGCCAGAAACGTGAGCAACCTGTCAATACGCATTATCACAGACAGTGCCTCAGTACTACAAGCTCTCGATGGCAACTGCTTTAACAGCGGCCTAATTATGGAGTGCCACCAAGAGCTGCAGAAAACTGCAGCGAGGAATCGGGTCACGCTCCAGTGGATACGAGGACACAGTGACTCCACGGGTAATGACGCAGCAGACCAACTGGCAAGGAAAGGATCGGACACAACAACTGTGGGACCCGAACCAACTGTTCCGATACCTTTCAACTAACTAAAAACGTGGTTACGCGAGAGAACCCTACAACAACATGAAAAAGAGTGGGCAGAGTTAAAAGAGTGTAGGCAATCTAAAGATGCCTTTCCCCAATTAGATAAACGACTCTCGCAAAAATTGTTGCACTCCAACAGGAAAACACTCAAGCATCTGACTGGCATAATAACCGGCCACTGTCCACTAAACAAGCATCTCTACAACATCGGCGTCACGGACAGCCCACTATGTAGGGGCTGCATGGAGACCGAAGAAACACCCGCTCATGTGATCCTACATTGTACCAGCGTGAGCGACCAACGGACGAGGTTCCTGAACAACCCCAGAACCATGAGCGAAGCCATACGCAACACTGGTCAACTCATGGCCTTCTGGAAGGAGCTTGCATGGTATGAGTAGCAGGCGACAACCGTGTCCTTGCTAACGCACAATGGCCCAATTAAGTGGCTAAGTGCGGAAAACACCTGTCCAACTAACTAACTAACAGATATTCAAACATAAATATTATGCGATAAACTGAACAAATAGACAGTTATTTCAAGGCAGAGAGGGAGCCATTTATAATTCAATTTCATTGAATCACCGCCGACGGAAACTGCTGAAGACTGCCGAATGTTGACGAACGATGATGGGATGAATCGTTAGAAACGAATAAATAGGGTAGTTGATCAAATTAGAAAATAAGAGTGAAAACTATGTTGAAAAGGAAACACCGGCGCTAATTTTTAATAGTAAGCAATTTATATATTGCTAATTGGACAGAGAGGTCATAATTATCACGGTGTGGCGTCAGTTTTTTCTACACTATATTACTTTGGCTGCCGCATACAATTATACAATTTATCAATTTGCGAGAAACGTAGGTATAGACCCTTTTACTGACTTTAAATTCTTAGAACGTCGTGTAGGTACAGCTTTGTTTCATACTTTCAGCTTAAAAACTTGCGTCAATTTACAAGAAATATATGAGCCGGATGTTTCTATGTATAATATGTATGTATTTACAAAAATAAAAGTATATATGTATGTTTATGCATGGTTGTCACCAGATCCGCCATGGACCGGTACAGAAAAACATGGAGAAACAGAAATATCACAATGGTTACTAAAATGCGACTTGTCAGGGCATTGGTGTTTCCCATATTCCTCTACGGTGCTAAGACGTGCACTTTAAGAGAGAGAGAGAAGAAGAAGATTGACGCTTTAGAAATGTGGTGCTGGAGAAGAATGCTTGCCATAACCTGGACTCAATTCCGAACCAACGTCTCAATCCTCGAAGAACTCGGCATCAAGCAACGTCTTTCTTCTATCGTCCAATGTCGTATTTTGACTTTCTTTGGTCATATCACGACCAAGTTAAAACTGCACTCAATGGTCCACTTCATGAATGTTCGAGAAGGGTTGCAGTACGGGAGGAATGACGACGGATTGTGGGGTTTGCCACCACCCCTGACGTGACGACCACGACCACTCTGCCAAGAGTGTGACGACGAAGACGAAGAAGAAGAAGATGTGTGTTGATCCCTTGTCTAGTAGGGGTACTACTGTACCGTTACCACCGGGTACCGTTGCGTACTAGGGGTAGTACAAGTTCTGCTTAGTTCGGGACTAGACGGTGTTGTGTGAATGTGGTACAATAATATTATATTATTATTATATTATTATTATGTGTCTCTGTTACACGGCTATTCTTTTAACATTTGGTGTTAAAAGAATAACCGGACCTTTGGGAGGCTTACACGGGGATATGGATCCAACGTGCAGAGGCTTCTTCTTCTATCGTAGAGAGCTTTAATCTAATTTTATTATTATCATATTATTATAAGCATGTTTTAATTATTTTAATAGACGTTTACAATTACTACCAGTTAATGGTGCAATGTCTGACTCCCCGACAATACTTATCCTGAGAGAAAACCAGGACCTGCTTTACAAGCCCTCCGAAGCACTGTAGCACTCTAATGTAAATCCCACACTCAGCCACCTATCCAGGTGACAACCTGTGCAAGCGTTGCTTAACTTTACCGACCTATTACGAACGGCAAGCCAGCTAATAAACGTACAATCACTCAACTGTCAGTATCTCCATCATTTAACGAGGTATATGTAACAAATTCGATTCCCAAAGCAATTGATGTATAGCAAGTGAAACTGTCAAACGCTTCAATATAATTAAATTCACCATCAAAATATCAATATTAACACGATTATGTCAAAATTCGTTAGACACCGCAATTAGGAAGGACCATGCGAGTCAAACTTGCTAAAAGAAAAACAACCTTATTCCTGCAACGGTAAAGTTTGCTTTTGCATATCAAATTGGCATGTTTATTATTTATTTTATGGCGTAATGAGGGAGTCTATATGGTTAATTTGTGGTTTAGTGAATATAATTGAAGACATAAGTGGATGAAGGGGTTATGATACAATTTGTAAATGTGAAGATAACGGGCACCAAAGTTTTGTTACTTATCATTGAGATAAATCTTTTTTCCTGTTGTTATTTTACAAACTATTTATGTCGAATTATAGTAAATACACGCAACTACTAATATGGAGTGAAAAAATAAAATAAATGTTTAAGAATATGTATTTATTGAAAAAAATATGTACATAACTCCTTCATTCAGCGCTGAAATATAAATAATTTGTATGCTTAAATTAAGGAAGAATGAGGCAACTACTTAAAAAACGTAATTAAACAAACAAAAAAACAGTTTTACCAAGTTAACCTTGACCTACAATATTTTCATAATAATATCTATATTCTGGTTTCACAAATTTCATCTGTTCTTTAATATTAGCTTTCTTTTCTTCAGAAATTGTACCATATTTTCCCTGAACACGTCCAACTACAAAGTCTTCTACTTGACCTCTTTTTTTTAATATATCCACTTTTCTAAATGGCATCATTTCGTCATAATTTTCTTTATATAAGTAGGCACCGAATTCTTCTACCCTTATCCATTTAATACCGTCCCTGAAGTTAACTTTTTGCTTGTTTTCGTCCACTTTTCTGTTTGTCAAATTGAGCTTTTTTTGCAAGTCGTTGATACTACGAAAATGATCCGTCATGTCAATAACAACATTGTTTCTAGATGCTTTGCCTATAATCTCTCGATATTGCTCAGGCGCATAAACTGCCTCATGCTTGCGCATGATCTTTTCGATGCGGCCAAAATCTCTATCAGAGTCCAAATAGGAATGACCGACTTCAGGAAATTTGTGGTCAATAATTTTAAAGTAACCCTTCAAAATCATGTATTGGTACAAGACTATAATGTTGAAATTTTTATTCTGTCCAGCGCATGAGTCCGACCATATTACTAAGTGATGCTTATTGCGACAAGATTGATCCACTTCAACAAATCTTAGTAGAGAGCTAGCAACTTCAACACTACCTCTGTCAGCTACGTCTTCTGTCCATGTGCAGCAGACAGCTTTCTGTTTGGTCTGGTCAACAACATGGATGCCCAAATTGTAAAACCAAATCTGGCGTAAATAGAAAGCCTTAGAAGTCGGTATTTTGGGAAGTGGCATGGTCTGTTGTAAGTCTACTGTGAGGTATAACAATCCAATATCTTCTTTTGGTTTATTTCTATCAGTAGCCATGGCTTCAATCGCGGCGTGATAATTTAATACATGCTCTTCATTGGAGTTTCCAGCATCACAAGTGGCACATGTGTCGCTCTTGGGGTATCCAAAAGAGAGATTAAATTCAGTAACAAATACTTTGTTATATGTACATTTCTTAATTTTATATATTTCCGGTAAATTCTGCTCTACACACGTCGCTAAATAAAGTTCGTGCATTTTTGTGACATTTAAAAGTGGTGATAAATAACGTTTGTATATATTTTTGTTACGTGAGTAATGAGATTGCTCAGCCGGAAAGCTTGATATATGCAGTTTTATGCGTTGTGTGACTTCTTCGTTGATTTTATGGGGACGATTATCGTGTCTGCCTCGTCGATCAGGAAGCGGAGCAGAAGCTCCACTCTTGATTTTCTGGATTATGATATCCACCTTCTTTCGCGATATTTGGTATAGACCACACAATCCCAATTTACAAACCTCTGTTGTCAAGCTTCTGTGTTTAATAAAATATTTGTAGGTCGCAGACTTATTTTTTTTGGCATTAATACGACGTCGTGAAACAGGTTTGCTTACTATGGAACTGAATAGCAAAGCGTTTTTACCATTTACATCTAATTTGTAAAAATCTTCTAGAATGGACTGTCTTTCTGCTCTATTAAATTTGCTAGAGCAATCCATCCTACAGTTCTCATGGCATAGTACCCCTTCTTTTATTGTTTTTCGAGGCTTCACCGTATTTTTATAAGATAAGTATTCATCTCCTTTTTCCCGTGCTAAAGCTGCAGTTTTCTTTTTCCATTTCTTTTCATTTCTTGGACGTTTCTTTGATTTATTTTCTTTAGGAGGGAACTATTTGCGTTTATGTGATGTGACTGGGACCTCTTCAACAACGTTTCTCGCTGGATTTTGCAGTGTTACACTTGCTCTTGATGGTGAGTGGTTTGTATCAGTTATAAAGTTGTCACCAACACTGAGATCTGTATCGGACGAATAACTCTCAGGGATATAGACCTGGTCACTGCCTGAAGAAAAATCAGGACCATCAATATTTTCATGCTCGTTTTCATCAAATCTAAACGGAGAAACATTATTCAGATCAGTGGAGTAAACACAACTTTTTGAGTACAACTGTTTGAGAGAGAGATTTGAGTTCAATGTTTCTTCTTCTGAGGGTTCTATTATATCAGAATTTTCGGTATGTACAAATATAGATGGTGATTGTAGACGAGAAGATTGTGGGACCTCATAATTTACAATGTTGTTGTGACCTTTTGAAGTTGATGGCACATTTTCTTTCAATATATTTTGTTTCCCATCTGCAAATGAAAAGCGAAAAGCGGAATGTAAAAACTTATTTTACTTTTTATATTGTCCCACCATAAGCACCATAACCAATAAACACACAAAACAAATAAGTAGGTAATGCTGCGAAATGCAAAAGTAACCACGCCAGCCAAGCAAGAAATAAAGGAATGGATTAAGGTTAATTTTGAAGCTTTATGACGTGCGAAAGGGGTCAAAGCACTCTGATTTTTCAAAATTATTTTCTCATCCTCTAATAAGCTACTATGATGAAAGAAAGCTAAAAATTTGCTCCACAGAGTATTCATACTCGAAAAACACATTCACTCAGTGCTTTCGTAATAAGTAACAAACCCACACACAAACACGTTAACACATTAGGTATGTTAAATTAGCAGAATAAATAAATCAAGCAATCGGTGAATAAATTATGCCTATATCAAACCGCTATCATGAGACAAGGTGTGCACTATTTAGTTGCAATATCTTACGAAGGTCGTTCTTTGCTTACCCATGGAAATAAATAAAAATCTCATAAATTAGATATAGGTAAGTAACATTTTTGCCGCCAGTAATAATAACCACCTGTGATAATCTAAACATAGAAACCTTTGTTCCATTATTGTAATGGTGATCTAGAAAAAATAATAGGTACTAGATAAATCAATTAATTATTCACACAGAAAAACTTACTTTTTTCGAAGATTTCGAGGTTAGGATTGTCGTTAGTTAAGAAATCACAATTTAAATCACGCAAAGTAGGAGAGTTTATAGCAGCGTCTACAAGTCTTTTAGCCCTTGACATTATTGTAGATAAGAACAAATAAGTTTAAACACTAGTTTAACTAAAATAATAAACAAATCACTCGCGAAATGCGTACGTGACCCGTGCTCCAGCGCTATTAAACACGAAGTGAAATGAAAGAAAGAGACAAGTACAGCACATAACTCCTTCATCCAGAACAACGCAACGCAACCGCGCATTTGCTTGCACTTATCTCGTTCATCCACGCAAGAAAGACTTAAATTTAAATTATTTCAAATGAAAGAATGTGCTAAGTGCCCATGTCACTTTCATTCATTGTGATTGTTATTTTATGTTGGTACATAACCCCTTCATCACCTGGTGTTTCTAAAACTAAGCTTAAAGAGCGTAGTTTTAAAATTGAATATGGTTTGTAGGTACATAACACCTTCATTCAGCGTAAAAAATAGTTTTTTCTAAAAATGTTACATAACCCCTTCATCCACTCATGTCTTCAATTAAACACGTGTCTTAGTTTCATTGGTCGTAAATTTATAGCAATATTGTGTTTTGACCACGGTTTTATTCGGTCGTATCGAAATTTTATTACATTTGTTTATATTCATTACAAGTAAAACGGCAGCAACAGCCTAGTGGAGATACCCACACCCACAGATTGCCGTGCAGAGGGTATCGGGTTCGAATCCATGGCGCACACCAATGCCTTTTCGGAGTTATGAGCGTATTAAATTGTTAAATATAGCTTGCCCCGTGCCTCTGATCGAGCATGTTAAGCCCCGGCTGACATGAAGATCTTTGACAGTCGTTACAGGGAGTCAGTACCTCTGAATAAACTGACACTTATAGGCTTATTAATAAACTAGGATTAGCGTCAGAACAACTTTACTCCATTTACACCGGGAATAAAAGTTACTCCGCGGAGACCCATGGTTTAACGCTGGAGTAAGCAAAGAGTAAGCATCTATTTGTCAAGGGGTACCGTAGACTAGATCGAAACTTTACCTGAATACTAAAACATAAAAAATAAAGATTTCGAGTCGACAACATACCTATATCCGCAAAATTCTGATTGTCGAGTATTTTGTTAATTTCTAATGCTTCTGACAGTATTAGAAATTATAATAATAAAAAAAGACAGAAAAGTCACTGTCACCGAATAACAGTCATGTTGAGTACCTACCTACTATGTAGTTTGTATACCATGTGTAAATACTTCTTGCAGTTATATTTCTTATCGGTATAAACAGTTTGTTTAAACGACAATGATTATTAAACTAAAGTATCCGTCTATTATGAGAGAATTGTGTTACTTCGAATTTACGCGAGCGAAGCCGCGGGCAAAAGCTCGTAGATTTATATTGTATTTCCAACTTTCATTGAGATTTATATACATAACCCAAATATATTTTCACATTTGTTTGGTGTTCGTTAGAGTAGTTACTAGTATCTGATTTTGTAATTTTATTATTGTGGGTTAAAATTAATAGAGATTATTTCATTGAAGATTATCAACCAACACAAACGCTTGCCAACCTATACAAACCTAGCCAAATACCCTATTCGCACGCTTGCATTTGTGATAGTTTGCCGAGGTTTGGCAAGCGTGCGGACGCACCATTACATATGTGTTGGTTGTGTGTTATGTTCGCTTAGGATAGTTGTGATCCCTACTATAATATTATAAATGCGAAAGTGTGTATGTATGTACCTACGTATGTATGTAATGTTCCGTTTTCACGCTAAAACGACTGAACCGATTTTGCTAAAATTCTATATAGAGATATACTGGACCATGGAGACGGACATAGGCTACCATAAGATGCAAAAATTAAACTGGGAGGGATTGTAGCAGTGGCTAAAAGTTTTTTCTGCACAAATTTACCTCTTGGAAGTAAGAACGCATGCGCTATGATAATTGAGTGCGCTGTGCGGATATCTGTCAGTACTGACTCATCATACAATATAATGTCATATTGTGCACGGTGATTACATTATTCGCATATATAAACTAATAATTATATAAGTACTACGCTTAAACAGCTGAAACAATTTTCTCTACTAATATTATAAACGCGAAAGTGTTTATAGATATATTTATATTGGACATGTATTGGAACATGGCTTTGACATTTGACTGCATGCAAGGCGATGTTATTATGTAGATATAATACTAGGTATATAGTGTCATGAATACCTACTGACCGAGCTACTTTGTATACTATAGAGTTTCTGAAGTCTTTAAAATAATCAGGAGTGTCTTCCCACAACTTGAGACTGAAACTAGATTTGTGTTACCCAAATTTAACACGCGCGAAGCCGCGGGGAAAAGCTAGTTGTCAAATAAAAGTGTTTAAATAAAAAGTTTTTATTCGACTAGGTAATTTTGTTCATTCTTTTTACTTTTAATGTCAGTGGGTTGCCATAACGTATACCTTAATCTCAATGAATGAATAGTGTTGTTGCTCCGAACGTACTTCGTATTTTTTAATACCCTTATTAACACGTAGCTATTCCATAACTAATCTAGAATTAACTATTACCGGTGTTACTTTGGAGTAAGAGAAGAATAAGCATTCTTTATTAATAAGACGTTAGTGTTTAGACTAGTCTAGACTAAGCCATGGAATATCGCTATCCCTTTGGGTTGAGACAGTTAGACTAGTAAGCGGTCCCCGGGTTGCAACTGGGAAAACGCTACAAAGATGATGACAAGTAAAATGGTGACTAGCTTGTCAGCCTAAAATCATCCACTGCAGGACACAGGTCACCCCAAGGCCCATACAGACCGATATTGTACCGTCTGCAACCAAGCGATTCCAGAGATCCCAACAATATCGTGCTTCCATATGTGCCTCGTCCAGTACGTGGCTGCCACTCTAGAACCTGTATGCCCCAACAGACATTAGTTCTTCCAGCTTTGTCCTGCCCACCCCAATGCCGGCATCAGCCAGTATAGCTTACTGGTTCAACATTAACGACCGGTTTAAATATTCGATCCATCCATGGATTTCGAGCTTTGAGATACATATTTGACATAAGCTCCAGACAAAATATATTGTGTCAAACATGTATCTCAAATCTCCAAATCCGTGGATAAACCGAATATTGAATTTAGCAGCAATTGAGTCGTAAACCACCAAAAGATCTATTATTATTATTATATATACATATTGTTCGGTGAGAAAGAGAGATAAAAAAGAGAGTAAGACAAAATTTGCTTACTCTTTACCCTTTGGCTTTTTGCGGACCAGACAAAGTGTAGTGTCGTATCGATTTCGAGCCCACAAAACTCGGCGTATTGCTAGTAGATAATAGGCAATCTAAAAACTAAATTAATAAGTACATGCACATTCAATTAAAGTTTTAATAACATTTGCGAAATATTTATCCTACAATGATGTAGTAATGAAGACTATCATTACTACTTAATTGTAGGATAAATTGCACTTAACCCTTTGCACAATTAATGTATACTAATATAATACATTAAATTTATTTAATTAAGAGCCTGTTTGTTTGTCGTTTATGTTTATAAAGTAGTAGTTTTACTTGACCGATTTTTTTTATAAAAATAATAATAATAATAACTGTCAACACCTTGGAATCAACATGAACATGTTTTCTTGCATATTTAAATTTTATTTTCTATAACAGTTTTGCGGTACAATAATTTATATAATCAAACAACTAAAAGAAGATACAATATCAGATAAATATACAGACTAATTTAAAAAACCATAAAAGCAGAAGAAATAGTATTTCGAAAAACATAGCCAAGATCAAATGGAAATTATAAACAACAACAAATAATGATATCAAGAAAAATTTATGTTGACGAGAGCCAGAGCAGCAGTAGCACGCCTTAGACCCCCGGACTCGTCGCTCAGCTCCGCCTCAAAGCCGCCGGCACCAGCGCCAGCATCGCCGAGTGTTGAGGCGTCGAGCTCGTCGAGCGACGAGTATTTTTCCCCGCTGTCGTCGCCAACACCAGCACGTCGCCGGGGAAGAGGCCGGCCACCCTTACGCTTGGGACCCCGAGACCCACCGGTTTTGAACAGGGCCCCCGCTACCGGTGGTAATGTGCACCGCATGAGATGGACACAATCAAGTGTGTGGCTTCAGTGTCAAACATATTTCACAGTCAACAAGAAGGAGGTGAACAGGTAGTAGACAGGGATACACAAGTAAGTACCCAGTGCATTGATAAGGTAAGGAGTGCTTTGGAGTGTGCCATTGGGGAATATCGGTATGTTACATTACAAGACAGACCTCGGCTGCCGCGTTTGCCCACGCATAAAAAGAATATGGCGCTTGTGTGTGCCCTGGATTCACTATTGCCTACTTACTTAGACAATAGTGAAAATCTTAGCGATACACACTCAATTCTGTACTGTGCGGCTGTAGCGGCGTGTCGAGTAGCTAATATTAAAATACAAAATGGTTTTGATATTGCTCCTCGAGATGCCGTCCCGGCTTGGCAGCATAGAATTGAGCGGCGTATTGCTGAGACCAGGGCACTCATAGGCAAGCTAATCTGCTTCAGGTCGGGCAATAGCCGCCCGAGAGTGATGCGTTTTGTGAACCGGGCGTTTAAGGGAACAGGACTCCGTCCTCAAGAATATGCGTCACGGGTCACAGAACGCATCGACTTCCTGAAGCAGAAAGTTTATGCGTGGGCAAATCGTATCAAACGATACAGGAAAAGGGTAGCCCGATACTCCCAAAATCATGCATTCCAAAGAGATGAGAAGTTAGTTAATAGAAATTGGGAGCGACCTGACCCACGTGTGGATGATAGACGTCGACCAGATGATGCGAATACGATTGAATTTTGGCGCAACATATGGTCGACTCCCATCAGCCATACGGAAGATGACTGGATTAGAGATGTTAAACGATCATGTGAGGCAATACCTCACATGGAGCCCGTAGCCATTGACACCACAGATGTATATTGTGGAAATCGGCAGGACCGGACGGACTGCACAATTTCTGGTTAAAATGGCTACGCAGTGCACATGCTCGTTTGGCTTCTCAATTTCAGTCATCTCTGGATTCAGGATCGCTGCCAATTTTTATGACAACTGGCGTAACTCATCTGCTTTTTAAGGCTGGTAGTACCACGGAGCCTACGAACTATAGGCCAATAACCTGCCTACCAACGCTTTATAAAGTTTTTACATCCATTTTGAGAACAAAAATGGAAGCACAAATATTTAGAAATAACATCTTATCTGTATCTCAAAATGGATGTAGAAGCGGGGCCCGTGGTACTAAAGAGCTACTCCTTATCGACATGACCATAAGCCAACAGGTTCGCCGTAGTCGAAAGAATCTGAAGACATGCTGGATAGACTATAAGAAGGCCTATGACTCTGTGCCACATACGTGGCTCTTGAGGGTGCTGGAGCTGTACAAAGTTGGTACAACTCTATGCACCCTCTTGAAGGCATGTATGGGGCAGTGGAGTACGGTGCTTCGCTATCCAAGATGTCGACAGCCTTGCGGGTATGGCGTACTTATAAGGATCAAGCGGGGTATTTTCCAAGGCGACAGTTTGAGTCCACTATGGTTTTGCCTAGCACTGAACCCGCTGAGCACTTTGCTCGAAAGTTCAGGGCTAGGCTATCGGTTGTAGACTAGAGGTCAAGTTATTTTTCACCTCCTTTTTATGGACTCAAACTATTTGCCCCCACTGACCTCCAATTAACTGAGTTACTAAAGATAACTGAAAGCTTTAGTAATTCAATTAAGATGGAGTTCGGTGTGGATAAATGTGCGGTCATGCATGTAAAGCGAGGCAGGAGTGTGGAATCTGATAGTATAGAGCTCTCAGATTTCACACAACTTAGATCTCTCTCTGCAACCGAAACCTACAAATATCTGGGTATGTCGCAGGCATTAAGAATTGATAACGCTGGCATGAAACAGGCGTTGCAGGCACGTTTCTTTGGCCGCCTGAAGAAAGTCTTAAAAAGCTTTTTATTGGGCGGAAATAAGGTGCGTGCCTGTAACGGTTGGGCCATGCCCGTCTTAATGTACTCCTTCGGCATACTCAGATGGACTCAAACAGAATTGGACGCCTTGGATTGGAAAGTTCGCTGTCTACTCACGACATACCGGATGCATCACCCGCGTTCGTCGGTGATGAGATTGTACATCCCGCGCAAGTGTGGGGGTCGTGGCTTCTTGAGTGCCAAGACCCTCCACAATCGCGAGGTGTGCAATCTCAGAGAATACTTTCTCCACACCGACGCGGGTGTGCACCGAGATGTGGTCGCAGTGGACAGAGGGCTTACCCCGCTAGGTCTGGCTAAAGAGAACTGGCGCAAACCTGCCGTACTTGGTGTAGAGGAGCGCAGGGAAGTATCAAAAACAAAAAAATAAAGCATTTATTTTTCATATTGTATAAATTGTATGTAACAAATAGGTACAAAAATATATAAAAACAACAAGTTTTATGATAAGAATAATAAATGATATTTGTGGTGACATTACGTAGTTTCAATGCATTAGAATTACGTAATACCTACATTCATAAGAGACAGAACAGGAAACGTCATGAGAATACTTGAGATTTCAATGCCATTTTCTAATTTTGAAAAGAGACAACATTGAATTCTTCTAATACGTGCTTTATATAATATTTAATCATAATTCATATAAAATCTGGCATATAAATTGTTTTATAAAAATAAATAAAAAAAACCGATTTCAGATTCTGGGCATGGTGCGCAAGGATATGAGCGAGCAGATTATGAATGTAAAAAGATTTTAACTGTGGTATCTTCTTGGGTATACGCGAATGTTACACATTGAAATTAAACTACAGTTTACGGATTTTATAGGATTCATGTTTCATGAGTCAGTCTGCCGTGAACATGAATCCTGTAAAGAATTCGAAACGTCGGCTAGTAATAAATTAAAAATGTAGTTTCTAGATCATTAGTTTCAAATGTAATAACTCAGTGAAACCAATACATCGCGATAAAATCCGTAAACTGTAGTTTAATTTCAAGATTATAACTGTAATAACACTACGTATTTATGATCCATCAAATTCTCTGATACTTACAGGGCAAGGAAAGTATAGTTTATGCTCGACATTTGTAAATATCGGGACAAGTTCTTGAGCCGAGTCCCGCGCTAATTAGTTTCAATGCAATCTCTGTTTTAGTTAGATACTTGACAGGGAAATCTCTTTAATTTTGGTCCAAGCAGTTGATGGGACCTTTATTCTGTGGTTTCACCCTCGTTTAATTATATACAAAGATATTAATGGCCTCCATCGCAGTCGTAGCATGAAATTTTAATTATATTACTCACTAGCTGACCCGGCAAACGTTGTTTTGCAAAATAAAAAAAGTATGGAAAGGTAAAGAGCTGCATGGACGTTTTTACCGGGCCTTGCATGGGCCCGAAGTAGATTTTCCAGCGTCGGTGTCCTGGCTGCGTTTCGGCGATCTCTTCGCCGAAACAGAAGGTTTTGTCTTTGCGATTATGGACGAAGTTGTCATGACGAACAACTACCGGAAGTATATTCTAAGGGATGGGACGGTCGACATATGTCGGGCATGTCACCAGCCTGGTGAATCGCTTAGACATAAAGTATCCGGTTGTTCTCGTCTTGCCAACGGCGAATATTTGCATAGACACAACCAAGTAGCCAGGATTGTCCACCAGCAACTTGCCTTAAAGTACCAACTTGTCGACTCCGAAGTACCGTACTACAGGTATGTGCCCGACCCAGTTCTTGAAAATGGTCGTGCTACTCTGTACTGGGATCGGTCTATCATTACTGACAGAACTATTGCGGCTAACAAGCCGGACATAGTGGTGATAGACCGATTAGAGCGCCTTGCAATGATCATCGACGTCATCATACCCCATGACGAGAATCTCGTGAAAGCCGAAAAAGATAAACAAATTAAGTATTTGGACCTGGCTCACGAGATTGTCGACATGTAGGATGTTGACTCGGCGATCATTGTACCGATAGTCGTGACCGTAAATGGTTTCATTGCCAAGAGCCTCGACCACCACCTCAAGAGGCTCTCGTTAGACGGCTGGATCAAGTCCTCTATACAGAAGGCAGTATTGCTGGACACGACACGCATCGTTCGGAGGTTCCTCTCTCTGGAGCCCTTACCACCGGTAGCTTGGTCCCTGTGCCCGATGCCGGTGGGTCTCCGTGGTCCTGTTTTATATGGTTAAATATTTCTTTTGCAAAGTGATTTAATTATATGAAATAAGATTAATGAAAATGAAATTAAATAAAGAGGAATAATAATAATAATAATATGATTTTATTTCAGAAATTATTTCCATATACAAATTTCAAAACTAATTAAATAATTATAAAAATCAGCAATCAAATAAATAATAAAATGTCACAACAATAAATCAAAGAGCAATGTCACAACTTATAAAATAAAATTAAAATAACAAAAAACAAATTTCAAAACTAATCAAATAATTATAAAAATCAGCAATCAAATAAATAATAAATTGTCACAACAATAAATCAAAGAGCAATGTCACAAATTATAAAAATCAAAAATAATGTAAAAATAATTTTTAAATTTAAATTCAAACGTATGTCATATGCAGTCAAATCATAATAATTTAACTACATGCCCATCGTGATTTGCATCCACCTGTGTTGGATCGGACAATCTAATCTATCTGCAACCATCTTCAGAATGCCGTTGGTACTCCCTCTCACGCGTTTCGAGATGGATGCAACTCTCTTGCGGATAATTGCATGATAACATTGATAACCGTCAGTGTGGGCCTCAGCAAACATAAGAGACGCGCTGCAGTCTCTCGGTAGTCACAACAACATTCTGAAGATGTTGTTGTACTGCACACGTAGCACATTGGCGGCCCGACGGGTATGTCTTACCCACAGACCGCACGAGTAAAAAGATTGACAGAATGCCTTAAACAAAGAGATTTTTACCTCATTAGAGCATCGTGCAAATCTACGGGCAAGCATATTCCCTCGGACCGCCAACGCCCTCCGCTCACGTTCCAAATCGGCGTCATCCTTCAAGTCGTCTGTCACAATATGCCCCAATTACTTAAAGCTAGTCACCACCTTCAGAATAACACCATTTAACTTAATCGGTGGAACATGGGGAAGAGTGCTACCAGTACTTTTAAAAATCAGAAGTTCACTTTTTTTGGTGTTGTATTTAAGTCCATGTTCCACCGCATAGGCCTCACACATCGCAATGAGCCTTTGTACTGAACTCACCGACGGGCCCAGCAGTACCATATCGTCTGCGTAACTTATATTATTTATGCATACCCCGTCAATGTGACAACCAGAATGTGTACCACTGAGCTCGCCGATGAGATCGTTTATGTAGAGATTGAACAGCAGAGGAGAGGTTAAACCCCCCTGCCGCACGCCACACTCCATGCCATACTCGTCAGAATAAGTACCCCCCCATCTCACCTGGTTTTTTTGGCATAAGTACCAACTTTTCAACAGAGAGGTGACTTCAGCCGGTACACCAGCACCATCCAGTTTGTTCCAAAGTTTGTTATATATTACGGTGTCAAATGCCTTTGACAGGTCCAGGAAGCACGCGTATACCGGCGTCTTCCTATCAACGTAGTACCTGACAGCCTGCTTAAGACAAACAATCGTACTTTCGGTAGAAAGCCCAGCCCTAAAACCAAACTGAGCGTAATGCAGTTTAATATGTCGCACTATAGAGTAAAGGACTAATACCTTATCCAGGAGTAACAGGCAATTTTTACTTTAAAATATTCTTATAGTCTTAGCCCCCGTACCTCGGAGAATACGTTAAACCGGTGATCCCGGCTATCATAAAGTCAGTATGAATAACTTAGCAATATTTTGCTTACAAACTTGCAGATCCTTGGGGATGCTGTTGCAAAACAGCCAATATTGAGAATGGACTTGTGACGCTTCTGACGCCAGGGTCTTTTATCATGGATGTTATTTTATTCTAAACTTATACTGGCTTCTCTGAAAATATCAGAAACTACTGTATTAAGGGAATGTTAGTTTATTAGTTACTTTAAGTATATTGTAGGTAGTTGCTAATAATAGTATTATTTTCAGTATCAAGCTTGTGGAATTTATTATAATGAATTGAAAATACATTCTAATATTTAAACTTATCTTTATGTATAAAATTCTTGCGTTACTGACTGACTTAAAGCGCAAAGCCAAAACTACTAAGCGTAAGAAGCTGAAATTTGGCATAATTATACGTTCCTAGGGATCCGTATGTATGCACTAAGAAGGGATTGCCCGAAATTACTACGGAATCGGATAGAAGCCCCATTTAAACTAATTGGTAGTAAAAAAATGGGTGGTTGCAGCTGCGGGCATATTCTAGCAGATAATCACATTTTTGTAACGGGTTTAAAACAGTTTATTAGGTATTTGAAATTGTCTATTAATGTCTACTCCGCGGTGTCTCATAAGGTAAATCAGTTATACCGTGAAACGTTTGGGCATAGAAGATATTAATTTATCTTAGTTATTTAAATTATTACGCAATTACGACCATTAACTATTATTGGTTTGCGAACAAACCGTGTCGTGACAGTATTTAAAGACAAAATCACACATTCCGTGGCTGTGAAAAGAGACAACTATCGAAAATCCACGATACCAATAGTACCCTAGCTAAAAGACAGAAAAATTCACATGAAACCCTAAACCTAAACCAACCGGCCAGCTTGGTATTTGTAGGACAAATATTCCTATTTATTTTTGACACAAATTCGGAGAGGCCTAAGTCCAACAGTGGATTGTTAATGGCTGTATAATGACATACCTATGAAATAAATGTTAAGTTTATATCAAACTAATCCAACAATAAATTTGTCTTCTGGATGTTTGACGTCAGTACATGGTCTACGTCTATGAAATCGAATGAAGTGTTCTAGCAAACCTTTCAGTAGTAGCAAACGTGCAATCATCAAGGTATTAAGTAAAGCCAACGGCTTGCAGTTGTTGTGGTTCTGTGCCAAACCATACGTGTTTAAAGTTAAAACGTGTTCAATTCAAGCCAATAGTGGTTGGAATTAAATGTAGTTTAATTATAATTTGTCGTTAAAAACTTGTATTATTTGTATTATATTCTACCTATTTTAATTAGGCATATTATACTAACAGTTGTGGGAATTTTATTCAAATCGATGCCCTTTGTATATAAAACTATAACAAGCGATAATTAATAATTAAACATGCACGTAACTTTGAAAAGTCCTACTGACTGTGCGCCGTGGGTTCGAACCCGTATCACGCCTTTATTAACTCTGGTGTCGGCATTGATAGACTGACTGACTGCCACCGACCAGACGTGGCTTCATGATTCTTGTATTACTCTTGAAGCAGACAAACAGTTGTAAACGACAGAACATGCGGTGACCTATCCAAATAATGACCCCAACAAACGTTGCTTGACTTAGCCAATCTACTGCGAACGGCAAGCGTCAGTTTACTGTTCTCACCAAGGCATTACTATTTCCGTTTCCTTTTTGACCTCCAATACAGAATAAATAAGGTTAAGGTTAAACCTATTAATCTTATGGGTTTATTCAGAAAACATTCAATAGAGTCCAAAATGGGTCAAAACTCTACGATTTAGTGTTGCCGCCTACTACTTGAATTAGCTGATTAGTATTTTCGTATTAATTCGGAAATAGTCGTAATAGTTATTTAATGTTGCCATACTTTATCTGCTAATACGATGGTATAAATAAGGAAGGTTTGTTTGTCCATTTGTACAATGATGAAGAGTGTTTTTATAGATCTTAGGAGAAAACTTGCTGATTTCAGGGAAATAATGAAAGTATGTCGACATTTTAGCTACCTATATTTGATGATATTTAGAGACTTTCGGAAGTATTTTAGATGAAAATAGATTAAGAGAATATAAGTCGTTTATAGATTTTCCTCTATTTTGAAAAGAAACGTATAGTTACGTTATGCCATAATAATTGAGTACCTTCGTTTTTTACCTTTTGCAAACACTTTAAGTCGTATTTTTATTAAATAAAGGCGGCATACGAGTTTTTACTGTAACTAGGTTTACAAAAATAACAAGTATGAAAATAATAAGCATGCGTTTTTGTCTGCTACAATCGCTTACTTAATCTAATTCGACATAATAAAACTATTTTTGAAAATCTTTAAGCGTAAGCTGTTGTGTTCGATGTTAATAGCATTCGATATTTTTTTAATCTATACCTAGACACTCTACATATAAAACTACTATATCATACATGAAATAAACCGTTGAAAACACAAGTTTGGTTATCTTATGAAATAGGTTGAGTCTCCAAATTATGAGGTTTGTGGAAAACTTGCTGATGTCCAACACTTGCTGACGGATTGCGTCAAATATCGAACACAGAGAGAGTCGTTGATGAGTAAATATTGTATAAATACGTACCTATGACACTGTAGAGTTTATAAATATTTTGATAAATCCAATCTCAGAATCTGCACTTGACTTATTTGGAAAATTTACTCATCAAAGGCTCTGATATACATAAAGCTTAATAGTATGTAACAAATAAGGGGACGATAGGACTAACATATTATACTGTGTAATAAAAGTCCCTCAATTAAATAAAGAGAAAAATAAACAATGAAAACACGTTGTTATCATAAAACGAGAAAGTGTTCATTATTTTACTTTCAAGTAAATACTATGTTCACTATTTGTAATTACAGAAACTGTTATAACAGCTTACGCATACAAAATACATTTCCCAGATTTACAAAATAAACAGATGTGAAGTACCAACAATCGTATTTCTTTATTTTATAAAAATATTTAATACAATTATTTCTTTCAGCTATTTTATTTATTTGTATTAATCTACTTAGATAATACTTTTTGAATCTAAATAATAATAATTATCTTGCTGAGATGTGTTTAACTTTTGTCAAAGTTATTAAAAATTTGATGTAAGTATTTAAAACCTTTAATTCCTTCACACTTCACGGGATAGCCACGAATCTACTCTTGTTTTGATACCGTTGGCTTTTTAAAAAAAAACAAAAATATTAATTGGATTTTATCGATTTTTCAGCAAGCACACTATTTTAATGTGTACAAAATTATCTTGATAACTAGTATCAATTACCTATTCATCGAATGAATAAATATAAAACATGCAAATAGTTTTTTTATTTGTCTCGTGCTTAGTGACACCAAGTGCGTTTGGTACCTAAGCATATTAAACTATACCAATTGCTACAATCTCACTGATAAGCGAATTGTCAAACTCCTCTTAATCGAAACAAGGAGCATAGGCAAATATCCACGTATTGACACATTTTCTGCGTCTCAATAGTTTTTAGATTTACATATTTCATACATAGGGACCGATCTATTCCGGATAAGTTTGGACCCTACACCTATTGTTTTTGTTTGGTACCTACATACAAATTAAGTAAATTATACCTTTTGAAATAATTAATTTAAAAACATTATTTTCTATTACTCACATGACTCCTCAATGAGGTTTTCCTGCTGACTCTCCAGGCAGTATTGCAATAGAATGCTGAACAGCACTCTAGATATCACATGCGATCTCGAGAACGGCATTTTCACAACACTACCGGTGTTTATCGATATCACACACTTTAATAATGCACATCACTAGCACTTTTTTACACAATACACTGTTTCACAGATCCATTGTGTTCCTGTAACAAAAAGTTTCAATTAGAAACAATAAATAATAACACAGATTCGTTTAATCAACATTAACAAATTATTATTTTTATATAACTGGCGTCATAACATAAAATTGTCTATTATCAAATATAGATCGCAAACAAAAAAATTATAATTCTATTTTCAAAAATAAACAAATGACCGTTACCGAAAACTTATCACAAACAAAAAAATCTGATTCCATAATTTTATTTACAAATTCAAAAAGATTCCAACCTATTTGACACTTCGCACACAAAGTTCGCAATCCACCAACGCGTAATATAAAATACATCACACAAAAAAGTTTTCGCGCGCAAAGTTCAAATAAATCGTAACAATGTGTTGAGCGCAGTCGCAACGCGCCACGCGGGCGCTGCGCAGCGTAGTTGGGATAGGAGTGAGGTACCAAACGGCGAGAGTAATCTCGCCCCGCCACTTGATCCCAGTAGCCCAGTATGTAATGCGAGCGCGACATATTTGGTAGTAATTTTGGATACTGTTTTCGTAGTATGTTTATTAGTTTCCTTTTTTGCATAAACTAAGGAAGAATTACAATGAATCCTTACAGAAACATAGCTTATACATCAGATTATCTTATAGTTACCTTTTGTCGTTATGAGTTACATCCACAGTTCTACACGGGCAAGCCGAAGGCAGAATCTAGTAACACAATTGACTTTTTGGTTTACTTTGACCATTTTGGTTTGGCATCCCATCTCAAATTAGATGGGAGGCCAAACAATAAGGAAAAGGTTTTTATTATGGCGACAAGAGACCGTTTAGCGCAATTGATAGAACTACCTTATGAGACACGTAGCGTCTTTCGATCCTATTATAATAAACGTAAAGTCCTAAGATTCGATCTAAGGCTGGTACCAGACCTGAGCTACATAAAAATCGCTTACCTCGTTGATTTGAAATCTGAGTTCATATCATGAGTTTTATAGAAAAAAGTGTGTGTGATTTGAAATAAATTGCATAACTACACTAACATTTTAAAACACGATGCCTTATGACTTAAGAATGTTTCACTGTATTAAAAAACTCAAAGATTAAAAGTATTTTGTTAAAATTAAAGCCCGGCCGCAGTACGGTAGTTTGCTCATGTCTTTCAAATCGTGGGTATAAACTACTAACTGCCTAGCTCTACTGAGCGAAGGACAAAATCGAGAGATCACAAGAAATCTTAAAAACGAATTATTTTTTAGCTGAAAGTTGGTGGTTAGTTTGCGGTGCTAGTCAGTATCTAATAAATGTAGTAAGAAGCAGGTGAAATCGCGATTGGTTAGTTATGATACTTATGATATAAATCTCAATTAGCGCACGAAAGTGATAAAATACTACTAAAGAAAGAAACAAACAAAAATAAATGCCACAGGAAAAGTTGCAGCCAATGTTTATTTTGGTAAGCCAACGCCGTTTTCAACAAAAAGTGTGTTTGCTTGGATTGTAGTACCATCAAACAGTACAAATGTTGTAATTTAAAAACGTTTGTGCGTGTTTTCACGCGTTAACTAGCATACCTCGTAGGTAAATAGTACTTTTTAGTCGTCATGCAGTGCGTATTCACAAGAAATGCAGTGCGCAAGTAAAATAACTTAGCACTCCTAGTATGACTAATAATCTATTTGCACGAGAGTAAGAAAATGCATTTGTTATTCTCGTGCAAATGATTTCTTAATTTTGCCACTAGTGATGATTTTTAGAGCTTGAGTTGAAAATCATCAATCACACATACTTAGGTGGGTACTCTACCAGACTCCAAACTCAACTTTGAGTGGCGGTTTGTTACTAAGACTTTCCATCGCCAAACCAAAAGAAATTAAACACAGAATTAAAAAAGACAATGACGGTATTCATTTTCATAAATGTATATGTATCTTATTCTGTGACGTCCATTTTGATTCAAATCTTCACAGTATTTATATCTAGCAAAAGCCTTATCAGTAAAGATAAGGCTGTTGCTAGATATCAACTTGGTTTGTCTATAAGAACAAAAATGTTCATATTATCGAAGTTATCAATATTAAGTGGCCGAACGTACCACCCTTTGGTTACAAGCGGACGTGTTTGTAATACGAATTATATTAAAAAAACAAAATACAAGTATAAAAATATTATAAGTATACTAACAATACTACTATAATCAGGACTAGTTAAAAATGTTACGCAGATTAGATATTTCATATTATCGTGAATTTAGAGTAATCACTACTTAGCTCGCAGGGATAGCCGAGTGGAGAGACCGACAGACTGCTACGCAGAAGGTCTCAGGTTCGAATCCTCGGCTCGCACCAATGAATTTTCGAAGTTAAGTGCGTATTAAATTGTTAATTATCGCTTGCTAAACGGTGAAGGAAAACATCGTGAGGAAACCTGCATGTCTGAGAGTTTTCCATAATATTCTCGAAAGACATGTGAAGTCTGCCAACCCGCACTAGGCCAGCGTGGTGGACTATGGCCTTATCCTTCTCATAGTGAGACAAGGTGCCGTGCCCAGCAGTGGGACAGTTTAAAGGGCTGATGATGAGTACTTAGCTCGACACATAATATAACTTCACGCCTTTTTTCGCGAAGGGGAAGGCTGAGGCTTATTAAACACCCACACTTCGCCCGGTATGTTTCGGTCCCAAACACATAATTTTGAAAAGTCAGAGGTGTATGCCCGGGGCACCTGGGGATCGAACCCGAGACCATCGTCTCGGTAGTCTGTTACGTACACCACTGGGCTATCACCGCTTTCTTTCTCAACACAATTTGTTTGTGTGTAATTATGTGTAATAACACATAATCATTATTACATTAGGTATGTCATCGATGGCAACATTCCTAAGAAGACAGGAAGACGTGACTCTTTAATAAATCAATATTAAAATCTTGGTGAACTTACTTCATGGCTCTCTTTTTGTGGCTTCACTAGCCATTTACGTCACACTGTATATACCTCTTGATCTAGCTTTGACTTAGTCTAAAAATAAAAAGACGATGGTATTAAAAGCATTTACTGGAGTATTAACTGATAATATTTTATCTTATTATTTTCTTAACTTAAAATAATTTTATTCTTAGATAAATCATATCGGGATATCAAGACATGAATGCCAAATACAATCTTTGCGAATCCTTCATAATTAATTATATCAATGCGCCTTGATAGCTAACTGCGAATCATTACCTAATTAAATTATTTATAATTTTGTATATTATTATAAGTAATAAATTCTCGTCACGCTGTACTGCTATAAAATGTTAATATTGACGAAAACGTTCAAAAAATATATTTTTACTAGCTTTTGCCCGCCGCTTCGCGCGCGTTAAATTCGGGATAACACAAATCTACTTTCAGTCTCAAGATGTGTGAAGACACTCCTGATTATTCTAAAGACTTCAGAAACTCTATGGGGTACAAAGTAACTTGGTCAGTATCCATGACATTATCTACCATTATCTACTGAAAGGTACATAATAACATCACAATATATCTCTATAAACATTTCGCATTTTTAATATTAGTAGGGACAATCGTTTCAGCCGTTTAAGCTTATTATATAATTATTAGTTTATATATGCGAACAACTTTATGTAATAGGTCGGGGCAAAAGTATTTTATTATTTCGAACGTATTATTAGTAATCAAACCTCTTTGGCTGTACTGAAGGGAACTGGCTGGTTTTTCAACGTGCTCAATATGACATTATGTATAACGTGACAGTACAGACAGATGTGTTAGCACATGCGCAACACTCAATTATTAGCACATGCGTTCTTACTTCCAAGAGGTAAATTTGTGCCGTACAAACTTCTACCCTCCCTATAATCCCTCCCCGTTTAATTTTTGCAACTTATGGTAGCCTATGTCCGTCTCCATGGTCCAATATATCTCTATATTAAATATCAACAAAATCGGTTCAGCCGTTTTAGCGTGAAAACGGAACATACATACATACATACATACATACACACTTTCAAATTTATAATATTAGTAGGGATTAAAAAACTAATACGAAGTGATGGAAGCTTCAATGTTTTTTGTTGTTTTCTTCTTTACTATAAAAATATTTAACATGTAATTACGTGGGGCGCTATCGGGAAGCAAATCAAACCAGTATTTTGCGTAAAATAAAGTTTATATTGAAAGTTCCACAAAGGTTTGATAAAATAAAGTTCACATAGAAATGTCCACGAATCGTTAAATTGATATAAATCTAAGTTTTAATACTAGAGTGGTCTGGCCGAAGTTAGGTTTAAGACTATCTGAACTTAATGCTAATATGCCGTAAACGAGGTGTCACGTCTCCGTCAGTCCCGCGGTTCTCGTGGGAAAGCTATTTAGCTTACGAGGCTTTCTGCACTCGTAACACCTCCCCTCTAAAATGAGCAGCTATTTGGTGATGTCAACGCCAAAAGCTGCGGCTCTTCTCTCCGTTGCCGATACATCTGAATGCGCCAACGTGTCTGGTGTCGCAATATCTAGTTTCGCTTTGCGACGTTTGTATACGGTGTATGTTATAATCAGTGCACCTGCACTTAGTAATATCATGGTATAAAGCGGAATTGTGGTGTGATAGACCGAAGATAAATCTGATGTCTCGATTGTAGGTTCCATCGTGATCTGACCTTGTATGTTATGAAGGCTGCTTAAATCTGTAGATTGGAGTTTAAAATTTGTTTTTTTTTTTCAAATTCTCGTAATCCCGAGATCCTAGTAACACTAAAACATACCACAACAAAATAGGTGGAGATCCACTAGAGATCACACGATCTCTAGTGGATCTCCACCTATTTTGTTGTCCAAATTTACAATGGTTATATCTTGCGATTTTAATTTGCATCCTGTAGGAATTCTGATGGGGAAACTGCCCTGTAGTATTCTATGTATTTCGTGTCCACAAGATACTTGAACCTTGGCATACACGGGAAATATAATTATATATCGGTAGCTATCCAGTTCGGTTAGAGCCTCCTTAGTCAGAGAGATAGGCGTGATTTTACACGTTACATCTATCTCCTGATTATGTATGAGTCGTTGAATACAGTCCGGTTTGGATTTCATTTGGTGACTAGTCTTCTGCTCGCATAGGTTCCAGGATTCAATTCTCGGACATTCAGTCTCTAGATACACGAATTCCTGAGATAACTTTATTATAATTATTGGGGACTGGACATAGTTTATATAACTGATAAGAAGTACTTGATGTAATTGGAAATTTGATCACTTCAACGACTTTCGACTCTGTAATGTAAGAACCTAGGCTAAGAATATCATAGTAATTTCTAATATCTAAAGCTACAACCTGGTCTAACTGATACGTTTCTTTTAATATGCTATTTAAATCTTTAATAGAAAGTATGAAGTGATGAACTGACTTGTTCCGACTAAAAGCCAATATGTTTTCTAGTCGGTTAATTTCGTTCAGCAGATCTTGAGCATTTTCGCTAATTATAGCGAAAACTTGCACAAGTTTGGTAAAATGAATACTACGCTCATTTTCATTGTTTGTCATGTTCATGACAAAAGAAAGAGCATTCTCTAATCTTCTCTCGTTAATGGGTAAATTACTAAGTATTTGATTTTGCTGAATAGTCATTTCCTTCTACAATTAAGATAAGCAAAGCATTTTCGAATTTCAAGGCGTCTTCGTTATCTAAATTCCCTGTAATACTTTTAATGATTGAACCCAACGGATTCAGCAAGCCTCTTTTAAATCTGTTTGGTCTAAACGTGTCTAATTGCACCAAAATTTTATTTAATTTATCGAAAAGGTGTTTAATCTGATGAGTGAATAAAATGTGTTCCAATTTTGACAATTTATATGTAGTGTCGGTGAGTGCGGACTTGATTGTATTCACGTGTGACTCAATTCTGTCAAGGTCAATTTCTTATAAAAACGTATGAAAATGGGAAACAATTTTTGTAGGTCCGAGACTAAATGGTAATATGCCGGGTCCATTATCTAGACTATCAAGTTGTATGTCTTGAGCATTGACCATTAGGACGTGGAGTATTAAAAAGTACTTGAATATCATTGCCGGAAAATTACGACTCATCAATTTTTGGATGCCTCGAACTCTGCTCTAACCGATAGTAGGTCAGCGGCTGCTCCTCGACACGCCTCCGGTAGGTTCTTAGTTCAGGGTAAAATTCGGTAGTGTCCGATGCGAGATCACTCACGAATACGCTTGTAAGTCCCGAGCTAACCACGACTGCGCCAATTACGTGGGGCGCTATCGGGAAGCAAATCAAACCAGAATTTTTCGCAAAATAAAGTTTATATTGAAAGTTCCACAAATGTTCGATAAAGTTCACATAAAAATGTCCACTAAACGTTAAACTGATATACCTACCTAAATCTAAGTTTTAATACTAGAGTGGTCCGGCCGAAGTTAGGTTTAAGACTATCTGAACTTAATGCTAATATGACGTAAACGAGGTGTCACGTCTCCGTCAGTCCCGCTGTTCTCGTGGGAAAGCTATTTAGCTTACGAGGCTTTCTGCACTCGTAACAATGTTATGTGGTATGTTTATGTTTGGCGAGTAAAAACAATATTGTTAAAACTGTACAATATCATTCACATACTTATAGATAAAAAAAAAAATCATAGGCTGGGTGCGTACTTTGCCGGAAACATCGACTTAAATTCACGGTATAATATATTGTACGTAATATATTTTTTTTATAGTAATAGGCGGCAAACAAGCAGACGGATCGCTTGATAGTAAGCAATTAACGCCGCCTATGGACACAAGCAACACCACAGGAGTAACAAGTGCATTGCCGCCTCTTGGGGTTGCGAAAAGGGATAAGGCGTGGGATGAGCGAGAAGGTATAGGGGATAGGGCCTCCGGCACTCTCACTCACCGAACGAAACGCAACAGCTTAGGTACTTTACGTCGATTTTCTGTGAAAGGGTAGTACTTCCCCGGTCGAGCCGGCCCATTCATGCTGAAATCAGCAAGGCTCTACTAATGTTAACGTTATAAGATTTTATAGTTTAATTTAAATGTGAAGGTAAATCGCTGAGTTAGAAAGTTGCCCTTTCTGCATCCCCAAATAATTGTTCGGTTGAATCAAGCCTCCTTCCAAATCATCGTCCTGCAGCCATTCTCTTCTTGTAATATATATAAATAAAACGATCTGGTTAAAAATCTTTAACGTCAAATCAACCGCGAACACACCCACAATACAGGACCATTACTAGCTGCAAGTTATTGCACATACAACAAAATTTTTACTCAGCATCAAAACGTATTGAACTCTACTGTAAGTATCCCAAGTTTGGAATCCATCGCAAACTTCTTTCCACATTCACGACAATAGGCAACGTGGGATCCGGAAAATATATCGCCGTCCCATTGTGCTTCGAAAGCGAATACATCACACGAATAGGGACCATTGTCATTCACACACTGACGAATGCGGCATAAGGTACTGATCAAGTCACTTGCAACGAACCTTTGTTCGGAACCATAGCTATATTTTTTTAATTTCTATAGATCTGCTGTCATAATAGTGTATGGAATGCAGATAAAGTTATTTGTGAAATGAATTGTTGTTAGGTAAAGGTGTTGGGAAAAGTTTGCGATTATGTCAATAGAAATATTTGGTGTATTTGTTCATGCAATTAGGTTTATCCTTCGCAAATGTGTAACAGTTTTGATTTGAATGCCGATTATGAAGGGTTGTTGAAAGTTTTTTTTTACGTTAACAATCTAAAATTAAGTAACAACTATAGCCAATATAGAAAACAAAATAGTTACTACTTTTAAGATGTTATTCGCCTAGAAAGTAGCAACTTTTTGGATAGTGACGTACTATACTGACATTTCAAAACAAAACCTTATCTTTTTATCCGCTTTTGGAACATCGGATTCTTTCTAATTTCTTTGATGTAGTAAAAGACCAAGGCAATCTTAAAATAATGGTCTGCCACATAACAACACCAGGTGTAGGTATGTATGCTATGTATACGATGGCCGTCGTTGCTGGGTCTTGTTTGACATCGATCGGAACGATTTAGGTGGCGGTATGGGTGAAAAACAGACCTTTGCTTGTGAGCATAATTTCAAAAGAAAAATCTTCAAGGTTTTGCTTTCAAAATGCAAATCCGCAATACGTACATAACACATTAATCACATAATACACAAGAGAAAGCTAGTAACTTTAACTACATACTTACAAAACGCATCATAAAATAAACAAGCACAGGCATTTCTTGAAGTAGGTGGTTCTTACGAAAGACCACAGCCAAGGAACTATATAGTTATCATAAAATGTAAGAAATGCTATCTTTTTAACTATTATTGCAATGTTAATTGTGCATATGATTAGAGTACGTGACTTATGGGGACTACTAAATATTTTATGCTTTTGCCGAAAGGAAGTACAAAAAAAATAAGTACCTTGACTAATTTTTACGAAGCTATAGATTTGATGGGCATGCAAATACTGGTTAAAGGAAATCGACGACTTTTGTTTGGAATGTAATTTTGTTGCACAAGGCATGTATTAAAAAGACATGCGTCATGGTTTCGCTTTTTCATAGTTAAGAAACACAAATTACATCCAATGTATTTGGATATGGCGTATCATGAAATGTCGAAATACCCACTACAATATAAAGCTGAGTCTAAAATATATATCTACACTCTTAGTTATTGATTACTAAAATAAATGTTGATATATTGACTACAGCAACTACAAAACTTCCTGCAAAGCACAAATGCACTTGTGTTTTTTGGGCCTTCAATAAGAAGGCCCAAAAAACACAAGTGCATTTGTGTCAACAAACTGTTAATGGAATACAATGTCTTTGCATGCGTTGGTTTAGTAAAATAATCGTAATGACCCGCTATGTACCGAATATTTTAAGTGTCATCAGCAACAACAAAGTTGGATTAATTCCTTTACTGTCCACCCACTGGCCTTTGGGACACTTGGATGTTCCCAATTAAGCATAGGTAATAACCAGCCCGCCTAGGATACGCACCACGAGATATCACACGCGTGAATGAAGAAATATTGTCGTTATCGGATAATATCTCGTTTTCTTTAACATGCGCGCCACGATAGACAAGCTTCACGTCGAAGAATTCGCTCTCGTTGCACGAGTAACCGATGTTGCCCTTTGAAACATAGAATGTCAATTACATTTATTAATGTAACCACACCGGTTTAGTTCATTCAATTTGTGCTCAAATGGCTCAAAAGACTTGTATCCACCTCTATAGTTTATCATATTATGTACTATTTGACATTTGTAATTTGTATGTACCTATTGTTTAATTCAAAAGTTGATTAGTTTTAATTCGAAACTGATGTCAATACCTACAAAGTATTAACAATTGTTACCTACTGTGTTGAATAAGAATGAGGTCCCATGCGCAGCTTCGATAATAATGATATTAACTTATTTTTAAATAGACAGGCAGGCCATCTGAATGAGGCTCGCGATCCGTGGCATGGCAAGCCTTTCTATGAGAAACAGAGCCATTGGTTTTGATATACGCCAAAGCAACTGGAATTCTTTGTCGTTCTACGTAAAAGGGTCACAGAGATCCCTAATTCGCTTTCTTTGAACTTTTCTCGCGTGGCGCTCTTCATATAAGGTTATTAAATAATTATAATAAGGGACTGCCATTTTCTTTGTTGTTTTAAAGAAATATTTTTAGTTACTCGTGTAGTTCGCGTCGTATGAAAGCATGACGACTATTATTACTATTTTAGTTGTCAAAATTTGTCATAATCGAGTAATATTGGGTCGTCATGTTAGGATTCGTCGAGAGAAATGCCACAGATAAGTAAAAACGACGCTTAAAGCTACATTTGACATAACGAGTCGAATCGTGTGTGCAACCATGTTAGAGTCAGCGAGTTAATAGAGATAATCGTCATAAACACGAGTAAACGTGTAGAGATAATTTTCTCGTGGTGCGTATGCTGGACGGGCAGAAGAAAACAATTTATCCCTCGACAAAAAAAAGGTGTTACAAGTTATATTTACGCACTAATGACTTTTCGAGGTTATGTGCAGATTAAATTGTTAATTATCGCTTGCTTATCAGTGAAGGAAAACATCGTGAGGAAACCTGCATGTCTGAGAGTTCTCCATAATGTTCACGAAAGACATGTGAAGTTCGCCAACCCGCACTTGGCCAGCGTGATGGACTATGGCCTTACCTTCTATTAGAGAGAAGAGGTACTGTGTGTTTCTCTACAGATATACGAATCATAATGCAGTTACTTTTGTTTAAAACCGGATGTTGCATAACATTTTTAATTTATCATTAATTTCCCAGTAAAACTGTGAAAACGTTTTAAGAAATTATCACTTGAAATATCGATACAAATAAATTTGACGCAGAAAGCGTTAGAATCATTCATATCAGCAATAGAGTAGGTGACGTTTATATAATCACTAGAGGACGCCCGCGGCTACGCCCGCGGCTACGCCCACAATTTTTTTTAATTTACCCGTTTTGCCTGATCCCGTGGGAATTTCGGGCAATCCCTTCTTAGTACACCCCTACCCAAGGAATAAACTTGCCAAATATCGGTTGCCTGCGTCTAAAATTTTGGCTGAAGTTTATCTGTCAGTCAGTCAGTAACGCACAAGGAGCATGTGTATACTTGCTCCTTGGTAACGCAAGAATGATATATATACAGATTAAAAAATAAACATGCGCATAGAATTTACTTAGAATGTCGCCCCAAGCACGTCATTTATTAATGATAGTACTAATGAACTCTGTTACGATTTTATTGCTGCATTCTATCATTTAGACAGCTTAAGGAATATGGTTCCTACTCATTTAAACCTATTTGCTATTAAGTCACAGGCGGAAGCAATTTTATGTGGTGGAGAAATGTTAATTACTTTTAAATTGATCGAAACCGCACTGACCAAGTGCGTTTTCGTAGACTTCACAGATAATTCTCAGACATGCAGTTTTCTTCACGATGTTTTTTCCCCGTCTAGTACGCGATAATTAGCAATTTAATACGCACTACCAGTTTAAATAACTTAACTTTCTCTATTTTCCAAAAGTTTCTTTACAATTTTAATAATACACCCAACCGCAGAACACCATCCGTATCTTTTTTTTTGCCCTGCGTCTTTCGAACTCACAACAAGTTTATGCGACTGTGACCACCTGCGCTATTTCACTGCGCTATCGTTTATAACTTGCACCAAACCATACAGTGATTAGTCGCTGACTGTGTCCGCTATTTGTTCAAATAATTACAAAACACTTCTAATTAATAATTAAATGTCTCGACGCCGACATAGGCTTTACGTTTTTCATTAATTAAAATAGTAATAATAATGCTTACAGATTGTGACTTTTGGAGCCTTGGGTTTTATATATTAGTTAAGATTTTGGTCATTTTGGTGTTTTGTGCATTCAAAGTTTAGAAGCTTATTTTGTGTGTAGTTTTCGTAGAAAATAATACTTCGGAGGTAATTAAGTGAAATATAGTATTTTATCCTATAATCTGTTCCCAATCTAGGCAGAGGCTGTACTATGGTATCCAGGTTAATAATTAAAATATATATACAATATACACATAATAGATGACTTATATCAAGCAAATGGCACCAAATCGAGATTCAGAGAAAAACATTTTTGACTGCCTCCGTGGTCCAGTGGATAGCGTATGCGACTGCTGATCGGAGGTCCCGGGTTCGATTCCCGGGTCGGGTGTTACTGGGTTTTTCAGATTTCTCAGTAGCAACACGTAGTCTGGTAATGTGCCCGGTAACGGCAATAGGCTCGCCCTCTGTTACGTGGAACCTAAAAATTTATGGCGAAATATGGGTGTAATATTACACCTCCACCTACCCCTTCGGGGATACAGGCGTGAGCCTATAAATAAATAAAAAAAAATAAAAAAAATGTGGATCACACCGTGTGATGTGTGGGAATCAAACCTACAACACTAGATGCATTGTCAAACCGCTACATCATAAGTGCAGTCGATATTAGTTCAATAGGTGCCTTTATCATGCTCATTACATTTACTACACACAAAAATTTACATGTTTGGTATTCAATCACGCAAACTTTGCAATAGCAGACAGATTAAGACTAGACCAAAAGAATACGTTAATTTAAAAGCTCTTGGAACAAACTATATTTCAATTTGTTCCCTACTGAAAAAAAATCAAAGTCGTATTCCTATAATTACTTTAATTAAATTACGCACTCTACGCAGCCTAACTAAGCTGTCTAGAACTTTACTAACTTATTTCGTTTTTAAGTGGAACGAAAGTTATTTTTTAAAGTCCAAAGAAGCCTTGTTGCCTAAATACAGCTTTAGGAAACAAGGCGACTTGATGATAAATTTTAAAGCGATAGCTTAGTGGAAAGACCAACAGACTGCTACGCAGAGAGTCAAGATCAAACCTATGGCGCTCACCAATGATTCGATGTAAACTGTGTTTTAAATTGCCAATAATAATCGCTTGCTAAACTGTGAAGGAAAACGTGAGGAAACTTGCATGTCTATAAGTTTTCTATAATGTTCTCGTAAGACTTGTGAAGGCTGCCTGTCCGCACTTCGCCGGTGCTTTCACCTATCTCAGAACAAGAATAGTTAATATCGCTATAAACTCCGACACCACTGCTGACAACACACACACACCGTTCAGACGAAAAATAATAAGTCTCCGTCTTTTCGTGTGAGTATTATATAAACTAATATCACTTGCTCTCGCGTCGCCGCTCGAGCTGCGTGATACAGAAGCCCCAATTTTACAATCGAGATCGATTAATATAAATGTGATCTGCATCACTCAGAACAAAGTGAGCTGACGCAGACGCTCCCAATAATACCGTTGTTATCTGCGATCCGTCTGATTCACGATATAATATTGTATTTCATTCACCGACATATCATTGTAGTAGCAATGCAATGGGACAACTTACTGTCGTTTCTAGTTTGAGATGCTAATGTAACAACATTCTCAAGTTAGACTGCTGTGTTCAGTCGACGCGATCAGTCCGATCGGTTGTTGTGTGTATCATAATCTGGTATGGTGTCGAACTGACACAGCCAAGCAAAAATTATCGCGCGCACTTAAATAAGTACAATAAACAACAATATCATGTTCGATCACGGCACATCGTTGCATCGAAACGATTTGGTGCACATCTTGTACTAATGAATGCATAGGCCTTCCGTATAATGAGAGGTTAGCTTTTACTAGCAACTATAACTCAATAATAGAGTTGTGGACACTACCACAATGCAACAATATAGCTGAGTGTGCACATCAAGTGCACATATTTGTCACAGACTAATCTTATGCCTTGCAATGTTTTCTTTTATATGTAATAATTTTTCTGTGTCTGTGACAAATAAATAGTTTTTCTCTTTCTTTCTTTCTTAGTAAGTAGCCAACAGTAGGTATTATGGAGACATAATAATTGCTTATAATACAAAAAAAAAATAAAGTAAAAAAAACATAAAAACAAAATCCAAACTGGAACAATACTCATTTGTTCCGTGCGGGAATCGAACCCGCAACACGTTGGTGCATTAGTTGCTGCGTCTATTAAACCTACTATTTACATTGTGATGCGAGTCATACTCTTAGCCAATGCGCCAAACGTGTCGTCAAAGATGTGATAAAATATTGGACCACTTTGTCTTAACATGACGTGTATAGAATTATCCAAGATAATCAATAACTCAGTACAAACGTTTATTTTTTATAATTACGATAGTAAAATCTTCTAATATATAATATATTTAAGTAGTAGACAATTAGGATTCTTGATGGATGATTTATATATCTTAGTCTTAAAACAAATAGCACTTTAAAATACAATAAATGTTAGATTAGGAATCACTTATTTCTTATAAGATTATTTAATTACTCTTTTAATAATAATAATAATTATGCATTTCATTTTCTACTACAGGCATTCAATCCAGCAAACCTGCCGTCTTTCTGATTTAGTCAAATCGTAAAAAGGAAATGGTGGTTTGATTAAAAACACTTGTAGGTTTTTATTACACCATACAGCTATTTCTTTTAGTATAAATTCATTAGCTTACTGCATCACTCACCTCGCTTCGCTCCGTTCGCAATGCAGAGCGCCCCAAAAATCACACTACTAACATGATCTGCGATACGGACGGTTGGCATTAGAAGTATAATATTATTTCATTCATCGATGCATCGTAATACTGGTAGCATAGTAACAATGGTTTTACTTGGGATGACATAATATAAACAACATTCTCAAGTTCGTTCGACGCGCTCAGTGCGGCTCGGGCACAGCGATGCATTCATAATAATTTATATGTAGGTAGGTACATACTGTTATCTTTGCACAGCTCGTTGATAATTTTAATGAATGAATGCAAAATCTTAACAATGTTGAAAGTAGGATCGGGTGGCTCCCGGGTTCGATTCCCGGGTCGGCCAAAGTGTTATTGGGTTTTTCTGTTAGGAAATTCTCAGTAACAGCATGAAGTCTAGAAATGTGCCCGGTACGGCAATAGGCTCGCCTCCTTATTACGTGGGACTTAAATATATCTGGCGAAAAGTGGGTGTAGTAATACACCTTTGCCTACCTCTTCAGGGTTACAGGCATAAGACTATGAATGTATGTACTTATGAATTATATAATTGTTTTATCCACAACTAGCTTTTGCCTCTGATTTCGTCTACATGGAACTTGAACCCACGGTCACTCGGATTCCAGGTGATGCGGACGTATCGAGATAAAGCAGATTGACTGCACGTGTAGTGTTCGATCGATTAATATAAATGTGTTCTGACTTCTGCGTCACTCAACTCGCTTCGCTCGTTTCGCGACGCAGACGCCTCCAATAATACCTACTTTTGTTATCTGCGATCCGTTTTATTCACGATATAGATTATTAACATTATGTTTTCAGCTTAGAATAATAACACCTATTCTAAGGTTTTCAGGTTAGGAATTTAACTCCTTGTCTTAGTGACCAATGTAACTGTTCTCTTTGCTGAGTTTTTTATTGTACTTATGAATGTGTATCAATTCATGTAATATTCCAATCATAGTATATATTAAAACTAAATGGGTATGTTAGTGAGTATAGGAAACGATTAAGTAAAATGAAACAATCCATATTGTATCTTTTAAAAAAAGTTTATTATCAAAGCACCATTTTTTTAAGCACATAACATTTTTAATGCACATATTGAGTCATGATAGATACAATTGTACAAATCTCCGGAATATTTATAGCGATCATATAGGGTTAACAAATTAGGACAACCTTTATCTTCTAAATTAATTACATTAACACTATTTAAAATATTTTTCAACCATGACACTTTTTCAAGACCTTTAACGAAAACAGACTTATCTTTTAAAATATTTAAAACTAAATATTGATAATTTGAGTAAGGTATAAATCCTTCGCTCCAGTATATTTTTCTATTACGCTCAATCCAGCAAACTTGTTGTCTTTCCGATTTGGTCAAATCGTAAAAAGGAAATGGCGGTTTGATTAAAAACACTTGCAGGCTTTGATTACACCATATAGCAATTTCTTTTATTATAAATTCATTTGCTTCTGTTTTAAAGCCTTGGATGTCTACAATAGCAGTCATGATAATCTACGCACGATGTTGCTCAGAGGTTTGTATTCCACAAGTCGGTCGTTTATAATCAAACAGTATGCAGTTGACTTATCTGGTATTTGTGTTGAACATTCAAATTCCAATCTTACATCCACTGGACCAGTTTTTAAACTATTGTTTTGCCTCGAGCAGTCTAAGATGAAGACTGGGGCCTTTTCTTTGAAATCCTGCAGATCAAGCAACGGTTCTACCGGAGAGTTGTAATACGACTGGCGAAATTTCACATACATTTAATATAATATACTATATTTGTTCTCACAAAACTTTAAAGATAAAGGCTCATAAGGATAATATTGCGAATTTAAAAAGAGCGTAACATTTGTCACCTCACAATGATCAAATACCGAACTGTCTTTAGTTCTATTATTTTTTCTATTAGTTTGCAAGCAAAAAATGACATACTGAGGCTTTTCTAATTGAGAAGCAGTCTTTACTGACCAAGAATGCTTTGTGGTTTTAGGTAGTAAAGGATACTCATATAAATCCCAATTTCTAAAGGCCATCTGAATAGGTTTATCTCTTTCTAAGTGCTTTAAAAGTATTAAACGTTCTTGATCGGAAACTTTTATATGTGGTACTCTCCATTGAATTCTCTGTACATCTATTTGAAGCTGAACGACTTCATCAGTAAGAATAATACTATTTAAGTTAGAATTACTCCTATTCAATATAAGTTCGTGTTTACAATTTATCACAATTTTATTGTAATCCTCTGCAAACCCTAAAATCTTATTTAAGGGCACCACAACGCTAAAATGTCCATCACTTTGGAAACCGTTTAAATTCCAACCGCATAATGCAGAAACTTTACTTTCTGCTCCATTAAATGAGATGTATGACTTTATTGTTGATGTTATTCCAGAATTTTTTATACGGTATATTTCAATTCCATTCATTTCGTACCTGATGTCTTGGAACAAGTACATAACAGGGTTATTAGTAAACGTAACAGCTTTCTTGATCTGATGCCCATCCATAACGAACAGCTTTGCTTGACCTTCGATGTAGATGGAACTGGCTGATGGTAGCACGTATATATCTTGCTGGTGTATGGGGATTCTGATTTCATCGTTTTCTCTAAAACGGTTATTGTAGGGATTGTATGAATGGATTTCATAACTTTCGATCGAACTATCAAAGTGTGGTAAGTCGGTAATCTGTAGTATACTCATACTTTAAACCCTAAAGCTTTAAGAAAATCTTTATTTGATTTAGTCAATTTCTTCACGTTTTTCTTACGTCTGTGCACCTTTATGGTTGTTGACGGAATAGGACGTTTTATTTTCACTGAAGGGTTTTTATAATATACTATCATTTTGCATTTCTTAAATGAAGATGTAATTGAATATTTTCTTCACCAAAGTCAATACGGTAACCAAACTGATCTATAATCCTAACAGATATGGATGAAATTATATTTTTGTTAACTGGAAAGTAAATGACGTTCTGAGGTATTTCTATGTAGCCGTGACTTGGAGCAGTATCAGATATAAATTCATGAATAAAATGAGTCGGTAATCCGTTGCAGTATGAACCGTGTACAAGATCACATTCAATTCTGATAACAGCTGTTAAACTGCTGTTATTAACGGGCACATTCGGTCTTGTTTTTAATACTGAAAAGTATAGTAAACCGCACTCGTACTGATCAGATAAATGAAGAGGTGGTTGAAAATACGAAATCAGTTCCGATTTATTTCCAGAGATGGTAACCGTAGTAGACATGCTTGCATACTGAACTCTTTTAGATGATCCTTTTTATTTTATTTCATGATTATACCAAAAATTCTTTAAGAAATTTAAACATAAATGTCCACAATTGAAGGGGTGATCACTTTGTATATTTTCATAATTATATTGAATGTTAGAACCTACATATTTTATAAATTCCTTCGGAGGTTTAAGATTTCCATAACTGTCAAAATACTCAACATAATCATTATATTTTGCATAGGCTACCCAATGAGAACCAGGATTTTTTGAACTATCCAAATTAATAACTCCACATTCTTTTTTATAAGGACATTTAGGGAGCTCATCTCTCATAAAGACACCTCTAAAATAAGGATATTCTATTCCCGTACTTTAAAATGTCAAAGTTAGTTAAGGCCCGTTTGGGTAGCCGATATCTTAGTTTTTTTCTTTTGATACGAAAATTCCAAGGCCGCCTTTATGTGGTTTAAGGTGTAGTCCTTTCCCAATACATAGAGCTTCCATTTTTTCATTATGTCTTCTCGATTCTTCATACAGCTTTTTAGCCATTTTGAATTCATTTATGGTTTTAGCAATACCAGCTGCACCGCCTGCTAAAGCTCCCGCAGCTGATGATCCCGCAAAAATAGGAATCAAAGGTAATACTCCCCCAGTTTTTGGAATAGGAATAACGCGAGGGAGCTTAATCGATGAATCATCAGCCAATTCTCTAGTAGCGGCAATAGCTAATTCTATTGCCATTTTCTTGCTCTTAGGTTTTAATTTTTTGATATGCCTTTTTGCTTTTGTAATAACAGATTTTAATTTACTTTTTAACCCTTTTCCAGGTGTAATTTTTGGAGAAGGCTTTTTGTCCAAACCAGAACCAGTTTTAATTTTTGCTGACATAGCCTTACTTACTAAGCGTGCCGCGAGTTTTTCAGCTATACTGGCATCGGAAGCAACCGCTCGCTCTTTCGCCATTTTTAACAAAATTAAATCAGCCTTATGTCGATCCTTTAAGTTTGATGACTTGTGATATGCAATATCGTGATCTTTGCAGTATTCGTCCAACTTATTTACGCCGTTATCTCCTTTTGTTAGTCTTTTTATTAATTTAGTACCTGGGCCACAGTAATTATATCCTGGTAAGTGTAATTCAAATGGTAAATTATTAATAAGCCAATTGAGAAGACTACTCTCTCCAAAACACATTATAAGACTGATGATTCCGGTTTGAATACTTTAATAAATAGTTATGTGATTCGAGTTTGTTAACGTTATTTTATTTATAATATTACATTCGATTTATCAATCCAACTGCTTTCAGCTGAAGACAAACCTAACCATTTTACTAAAACCCTGTTACCTTTTCTTCTAAGAACTTTCTCGACTAGATATATATTGGGATGTTTTGTTTTTTGAAGTTCTTGTGAATAAAATGCTCCTAAAATAGGCAGACCTCTGATAGTGTCTTCAATTAAGTAAGTTATAGGAGTTGTATTTTGTATTTTACGAATTTTAAATATTTCTGTTGACCAGTTGGGAGTATAACCTTTTTCAAATGTACCTTTGTATTTACTGATACGCACATAATCACCTACTTTGTACTTGCTTTTTAAATTATCATTTTTTGGCAACTTTAAATACCTTTCTAATATCAGTTTTTTATTCATATTGTTCACATTAGCAGGGATTTCATTAATAGTGCGATGGTGAGTGTGATTGTATTTGTAAATAATATCATTGAGGGTATTATTTACCCAATTGTAATTGCCTTTTAAACTAAATTCCTTATAGATTTTAGATTTCAATGTTCTGATAAATCGTTCGACTATTGAAGCTTTTTTTGTTGAGAAGGTTGAATAATGGTTAATATGAAACGATTTCATAAGCTTCTGAAATTTGTTTTTATAAAATTCTGTTCCATTATCGGTTTGCAGATTTTTAGGAACACGCCCTTTATCCAACAAAGTTTTGAAAGAGTTATACACATCTTCTTTGCTTTTACTTCTCATAGGAAAGGCCCAAGCATATTTCGAAAATGAATCAATAACGGTAAGAATATATCTATAATTTTTATTTTCTTTTGAAATTGATTGCAAATCAATTAAGTCTGCTTGCCACAAGTCATCTATATCTCTCATTACAACATGTCTTCGCGGATAGTTCACTCTCGCATTTTTATGAATTTCGTTTACCACGTCAGCTTTGCTCATGTTCACAGCTCAGTAGGTATGTTTGTCTCGAATTCTGCTATAATACTGAATAAAAAGCATATTATTAGGACTATTTATTATTTAATTATGTCAGCTTCTTTTAACTCTTCGATTATTGATAAAATTTCATTATCATGATTTGTATTTCCAGCATCTCGGGAAGCAATTAATAGTTTCAATCTTTCAACCAGTTCGTTAGGATCGTCCCAATATACCAAGTCAGTGCTATTTTTGTATTTCTTTAACGTTGGTAAGCTTCCTCCTAATTTAGTGACAATATTATTGTTTGACGATTCAGAAAACAATGGTTTGATTATTTCACGATATTTTATACCTTTATCGCCTCTAATTTGCCCATTAGGGTTGAAATCTCTCTTATGTGCATTTGTATAATGCAACATATCTTTATAGACAAGTTTATCTTTGCTCGATATTTGTTTCAAATCAGGTTTTCTTCGAAGTAAAAGTTCTTTTAAACCAGGGGTTAAATTGAAGCTTTTGTCACCAACTTTAATTAAAATGGTATTATCATTATTTGCACTATCTATTTTAGAAAACGAAACTATTGAATTACCCATTAATATTTTTTTGTTTTCACTCCTTATTCCAAATGGTATGTTTAGGTCATAAATATCATGGATATCACGACCCTCTAATGATATTTCTAAATCATCCGGTAATTCCGTCTGGGGAGGCTTTTTAACGTTCAGTACAGAATTCAGTTCTGGGTCATAGCATTCTTCAAACTTAGTAGATGAGCTAGCTTTTGAAGACGTGGAAGTAGTAATGTCACCTAATTCCACGTCTTCAAAATTAGAGTGTGTATTCTCAAAATTTTGTATTTTTTCTAATGTTTTATTTGAATCAACTAGAGTTTCAAGGGGATCTGTGACAGGTTTTAACATTTTTTCAAGTGATAAGTTCGTAGAGTGTTCCTGGTTTTTCATTTGTTTTATTTTATTCTTTATGGAGTCTACAGACTTCATTAATTCTATTTTAATATTTTTCTCCATGTTATACTTATTAACAACTGTATTCAGCTAAAGAACAAATTATACTGAATTTGATTTGCCATGTTAATTACTTATATATATATACATATAAACAGTCAGTCAAATTTAAAAAACATATCAAAGTTCTGTCTGTACCTTCCATTACACTGATAGACAAAAATGACCTTAATGAAAGTTAAATGTAATTGAATAGGTTATTTTGTATCTACAACTAGTCTGTAACTAATCTGCATTTTTAGAAAATTTCGATCACCCTCAGATTTTTTGCAACAGCAATTATTTTTTTAAGTAAAAACGGTAAAAAAATGTTTCCAATGAAGAAAAAATAACTTAAAAAATAACTAATATTTATGTTTATTCAGGATTTTCGGGATTATTTAGCGTCAGGTACATCCCCTTTGAGTGTCCAGCAGTAGTCAGCTAACATGTTCGGACTCCACTTGCCTTGGTACCTTTTTTCCATATTGGATATGTCCTGATGGAACCGCTCACCGTGTTTGTCGCTAACGGCTCCAAAATTTTGAGGAAAAAATCCAAATGTGAGTGTAAAAATCGAATCTTGAGATACATATTGCATCCCATGTCCTTGTAAGGCACTAAGAGGATGTTGACTAACTCTTCATCGTTTTCGGCCCTGGGGTTTCCAAGAAAATTACGATCAATATTTCGAAAACATGTCCATGCGGATTTTTCGATCGGATTAAGGTTTTGTTCAAACTGTTCATCAGCCAGTAGGTTTCTTATTTGTGGCCCTACAAATACACCTTCTTTTATTTTGGCATCACTGATTTTTGGGAATTTTTGTTTCAAGTAACAAAAACCATCTCCATTTTTATCCACAGCTTTGACAAAATTTTTCATTAGTCCGAGTTTGATATGCAATTGAGGTAGCAATACATCTTCAGGATTTATTAAAGGAGTGTGATGAACATTTCGTTGACCTGGTATAAGAGCGTCTTGCTTAGGCCACTCTTTTTTGACATAGTAATTTTTTTGTCTCGACTATCCCACTCACAGAGGAAACAACAAAACTTCCTATATCCAAGCTGTAGACCTAGCGAAATAGCAATTACTTTCAAACCGCCACATATTTTCCAGAAATATTGGTTATATTTAATATGTTTTAGCAGTGATTTCATATTTTCATATGATTCTTTCATTTTAGTAACAGTTTTTAACTAATGGTGTCAAACTACGACGTTGACTTTTAACAGTAAGTTGACCGTAAATATAACAGAAGTTATCAGGATGGTTTACACACACTTATGGCATCTTAGTATGATGTATAACACTAATCTAAAAAAAAACTGTTTTAATTTCAATATTTTTTCGTTATTTCATTCGGAAACACATGTCGGTAAGCGAAATTCGCGTAATTGAGTAAGTCGATATTTTATGAAAACTGAAAGTGATTGAACAAAACTAAGCATGGGGTTTATATGCGGGTAGGTAGTAGTGTTAGAAAATATGACTTGATTTCGTTTAACAAATTTACTGTTTATCAGTGTTATTTAATGACGATTCTTTATTAATAAGTAGAAAATTATAAGGTTTACTCCAAACAGTTTGACAAATATTTCTAAACTCTTTCCACTGTAAATCAGAAGTAACATGCTCTTCATAAATATGTTTTAAATTCACATCATCTTGTTTGAATATAATAAGAAAATTCACATTGTCACGCAACAGTTGTTTTGGAATTTTGGAATAGGTTTGAGATAAATAGAAACAATCTATTTGTTTATGTCTACCCATACAAAAATAATTGCGAATATTAACTTGATTTTCACACGCAACATCATCAAAAATAAACACAGAATTTTTTAAAGCTTCACTCGGAGAAATTACCTCTTTATCATCGCTAAATTTGTAGAAGTTAATCTGCGAGACTCTTCCTAATACTTCACTCAAGAAACGATACTTTGGTTGAAATGAAGTTTTGGAATAAAGATAAAGATTTTTAAATTTTAGACCATTTTCATGTAACAACAAACTAATCATAACGTTTGTTTTACCACAGTTCGATGGACCGCACATTATACATCGAATCGTATTCGGTAATAAAGGACTATGTCTGATCTGGTGAGAAGTTTCATTTAAATCTATATTATTAATTTTCAAAGATATGGGTTGCTTGATCAACTTCATTTTGACAATTACTGTAATGAATGTCTAACACGCATATTTATAGGTAGCTATAACTTTAACACTAAATTAGATATACATATCATAAAGTATAAATAACAGCATTTAACATGTTTGAACAGGTCTAGAAAGTTAGGAATTTTGTATTCTCGTATTACAATATTATATTTTTAATAATTGATTTAATTTGGTATTGAATATCATACAGATTTAAAATTGCATTCCTTATTTCATTATGCTGTCATAGTCAGCCGAAACAGGACCTGTTGCTAGCAGAGAAATCAAGTTTTATTGGTAAGTACGTTTTTAATGTTATTAGTTATTACAATATTATATTATATTATTATATGAATAATTAGATATCTTACTTTAGTTTTATTTTCAGAATCATGTCATACAGCCCCAGCATTCTCAACATTGGAGGACTTAACAGATTTGTATTTGATAATGTTGATTCTCAAATCCCAAGTCCTTTGGACGAAGTTGACCAGACAGAAATACAAGAGGTTAGTAAATATTATTTTATTCCTCATAGTTAAATTCATATAGTTATGAACTTTTCATTTATATTTTTTATGTTATTATATTGCAGGACAATGCTTTGGCAGAGAATGGTAGACAGTTAAAAAACAAGCCATTTTTTTACTCTCAAGGAAATTATGAATGTTTTGAAAAGCATCGGAACAAATCCTCTGATCAGGTAAGCACTACATAAAATGTATTTATGTTTATAAACATTTATTGTGCGCGTCCACATTATTATATATTTATGTGTGATTTATTTTTTTACAGGTTACTAGCCCATATTTCTCCACTCAAGACGATGGCATAACATACATTGAACCAAACTTTTCTACACAGTCAAAAAAATTGTCACCGTCTAAAAAGCGCCAAAGTTTATTAACGTCATCGGCAAATTCGTACATTGTTCGAAGAAATCGTCCTAAGCAAGGACGTCTTCTAATTAAAATAGATATTCGTGAATTAGATTATGTAGACAAAAATAAAAAAAACGAGGCTTGCTTAAGTGCACAATATGTGGTTGAGGAGCCTTATGATGATGTAATGGATATCACAGAGACATTAATAAAAAAATAAGTAAGAAATTGTGTGATACTGAGTAGTCTTAAGATAATGTTTTTATTTAAGTTTAGTTGTATTTCTAAAAATAAATAAATGTTATCTTTTTAAAAATGTGTAATTGTTATGAGTCAATGTTTGTATGCATGCTTTATATTTATGTAAAAATTAAATAAATGTTGTGGCTGAATTTAGTAGCTCAGTACCGAATTGTGGAATACAAACCTCTAAGCAACATCGTGCGTAGGCTATCATGACGGCCATTGTTGACGTTCAAGGCTTTAAAACAGAAGCAAATGAATTTATACTATAAGAAATAGCTGTATGGTGTAGTAAAATCCTACAAGTGTTTTTAATCAAACCACCATTTCCTTTTTACGATTTGACTAAATCAGAAAGACGGCAGGTTTGCTGGATTGAACGTAACAGAAAAATATACTGGGGTGAAGGATTTATATCTTACTCAAATTATCAAAATTTAATTGCAGATGTTTTAAAAGATAAGTGTATTTACGTTAAAGGTCTTGAAAAAATGTTATGGTTGAAGGATATTTTAAATACTAATAATTTAATTAATTTAGAAGATAAATGTTGTCCTAATTTGTTATGTTTATATGATCGCTATAAGTGTTCTGAAGATTTGTACAATTGTATTTATCATGACTCAATATGTGCTTTAAAAAATGTTTTGTGTTTAAAAAATGGTGCATTGATATTAAACTTTTTTTAAATTGATAATATACACTTGCTCTCGCGTCGCCGCTCGAGCTGCGTGATACAGAAGCCCCAATTTTACAATCGAGGTCGATTCATATTAATGTGTTCTGCATAACTCAGAGTGCCAGTAATACCATACTGTTATAGTTAACATAATTTTTTAAGTTTAGCAATTATTTAGTGTTCAATGGTAGCGTTACTT